>JAZGTN010000014.1:1800000-2106979 GCA_037783415.1 Leptasterias polaris | reverse complement strand
AACACAAACCTTCAAGGATGTAAACGTCCAGCATATTTTTGGTTGGAAAATTAATTCGAGTAATTTGAATGTAGTCTGTCATTATTTTCTATTGCATTAAGAGTGATGAGTAGTTTCAATGCTTTTCAAATATTTGGAAGTGCATTTTCTAATTGAATTGGTTGCCATTTCTACTTAAAGTTGAACCATTTTGTTGAAGGTAAATATTTGAATTATAGCAATTTCTGCACCTTAATTTTGGGGCAATTTGTATGGAGTAAGAGGTTCCGATGTCCAAGTGATTTCAATTGAATTATATGATGTATCTAATGGTGCCTATTTTTATTCTATTTCACTGATTTCAAGCAGGCTACTTTTAGATCTTATTTAGACTTAAGTGGCATTTGTTTGTTTTAACTTGTAACTTCCCTAAAACTTTTTTTATGTTTCACAATTTCCAGGATGCCAAACTCTCCTGCTACTCAAAACAATGCGTCCATAACTTTACTTTAACTTCTTTTCATTTGTTTAGGTTCGGAACTTATTTAAAACTTAATTTAGCTATTTGTTAGTTCCAACTGCATAGAACTAGGGTTTTTTAATGAAGGTTTGTTTTCTTCTTGTTAAATTGTTGAAGCAATTACTAGTACTCCTGTACTGTTGAAATACTTTTGTACTTTGTATTGTGTGATCTTAGTGTAGACTAAGTTTGGTCTTGTCATTTTCATTTGCATTTCTTGATCATTTGATGTAATGACTCTTTCCTTACAGATGTCACTTATTTGGTTTTAGTGTTTTCTTCTTTGGTTTCCTTACACTGTTTTGAGTAGCATATTTCCTCTGTACCATGGTCCTGGGGTGTCTGTTTGTGGCTCAATTTTGACGATGTGGTGGAAATTTAGTGACGGATCCAGGGGAGGTCCCCATTTTTTGAGTTGGACCTCCCTTTTCTTTTATTTCCCTATGGTTTGCCGGAAAGCCCTGTCATATGTTACAATTGCCTTTGTACCTTGTGTGGTATTTTTTTTTGGGGGGGGGGGGGGCATGATTTTTAAATGTTGTCACACAATCCTAAAGATTATTCAGAGGGGACCCTATCTAGAGGTAATGCTTTCCTTATTTGGTTGATTTGACTACAATGTAACCAATGATTTCATTGGTCTCGTGTAGTATTTGGAAATACTGTTTGGCTCATCTCGACGCAATTGCAGCGTTATGATGACTACCAAAAGTAAACAATCTATGACATTTGAGACACTTGCTACAAAACAGATGTCTCGCTTAAATAAGCATCTAAACATTGCTGAAACATCACTTTCAGTCTCATTTAGTGAATAAATCTAAGAGTTTTTGCGATTTCCTGAAATTCAAATACTGTGCATTTCTACGAATTTTAGATTCACTGGTCTAAATGCAAAGTACATTTATGACACAATTCTATGTGTGACCAACCCTAAGCAGCCCCCCGGCCCCACCTCTCTCATGACAGGACCCCCGGCCAATTCACCTCCTCTCTTTTTCAGATCCTGGATCCGCCCCTTTTCAATCTGCCCCTCAGTAGCCAGGGAAACTATGGTGCCTTTTATCGACACAGGGTTTGCCAGTCCTGCCTCTATTTTGTCCATGGTAAGTTTATTTGAAGTTTTTACAAATTCATGCTCTGTACACTTTACTATACATCCTCATGTATAACAGATACCATGCACCTTTTACAGCTCACATGTAAACCTATAATAAGCAGGCCCTGGGAAATGTTACATGGCGGTTTTTACTGCTGCCTCTACCAATCAGTTTGCTTTGTATGACAACCTAACTCTTTATAGTTTCCTTATTTCTTGCCTAAATCTAAATTATCCATTAAATTGTTAAAGTATTCTACCTTCACTGTTTAGTTTGTTCAATCTACTGTGCTTTCTGATTAATCAAAGATGTTATTCCTCTACACTAAATGAGAAAATTTTATATTACCTACTCCCGATTGCTTTCTCATCTTACTTGAAGTTAAGAATGAAGAGGTCATTCAAGGTTACATGCAAGTCATTATAACTAAATGTACATCTGCTGAGCGGGCAGATTTTAAGCTAAAATACAGAAAGTTATTTAGATGTTTTTTGTACTTTACTTTATCGTTGATGGCAACAGTTTTATCTTATCTACTTCAAATAACCTTTCTTGATTGGTAGGCCTATTTCAACTTTATTTGAAGTTCAAGAAGTGAAGGGGTCATTCTAAAGCATATAGCTCAATAATGTATGCCTTCTTTAGTCAAAGTTGTTTTACTTCTTAAAGGCACTGAACATGTTTGGTAATTATCAAAGACCAGTATTGTCACTCGGTGTATCCCAACATATGCATAAAATAACAAACCTGTAAAAATTTGGGCTGAATCGGTCATTGAAGTTGCAAGAAAAGAAAAAAAGAAAAATTCCCTTGTTGCACAATTTTGTGTGCTTTCAG
The DNA here is from genome assembly GCA_037783415.1 of Leptasterias polaris. NCBI lineage: Eukaryota > Metazoa > Echinodermata > Asteroidea > Forcipulatida > Asteriidae > Leptasterias > Leptasterias polaris. The sequence continues at coordinate 2,104,543 of JAZGTN010000014.1, read as the reverse complement.
ATGCTAATAAAAGGCTTCATGCATGAAGTCTTTTATTATTTTAGTGAGAAGTTACCTCTTTCTCAAAAACTACGTTACTTCAGAGGGAGTGGTTTCTCACAATGTTTTATACTATCAACAGCTCTCCGTTGCTGGTTACCAAGTAAGTTTTTATGCTAATTAATATTTTGAATAATTACCAAACGTGTTCAGTGCCTTTAAACTACTTCAGTTGAAACTAACAAGGATTGTTACAGGTAAGTGTTTAGCGGAATAAATTTGTTTCTGCTGAGTGTACTGATTGGAACTAGAATACAGATGGCTAAGATGTTCATGCTCTTCAGATTTGATGAAGTGATTCCATAAACAACATTTAAGGCTTTCCCAGGGCCTGCTAGAGTCTCAAATGCATACAACTGTTCCTTTTAAGTTACATTTGTACCTCTTGTACAAACTGAACATTTATGGCTTGCTCTTAGTGTAGCTTATAAACATGCCTGATGTCGGGGTAGCTATGCCTGCTGTAATAAGGTAGCTATTGATAATTCAACATTTTTTTTATAAGAAATTGAATGGCTGTGGATGCAGCTGCTCAGTTAACTTCTCAGATTACTGTTAAAATATCTACCGCACTCATCATCAAAGGTTACAAGTTCTGGCATTTTGTTGATGAAACTGATCACTAGTTACTATAGTGAGTTGTGATTACAAATACATGTAGGCCCTACATCTCTTTTGTCTACCTACAAAAGACAACCACAAACTGCTTGTGCTGACTGTTTGTTATGAAGTAGTTTTTACCCCCAAGATGTAACCCATAGGTCAATAAATGTAGAAACATATCTTTCTATCTATCCAGGATTGGAATTAAAAAATGATATTTCTATATTACATATATCAGGTCTTATGAAATCTCTACTTCAGCTACTGATGAACTAATGAGTGATTTAACTATCATACAGCATGGTATCAACACTCCTATGATTGTTATATACAGCTCTTGGATCATTCCTTGCCCCTTCTTAACAAGGTAAACATTCCTGCTTGTTTTATTATTAGACAATCTAAACAAGACCTGTAACTACAAATTACTGAGCCTACATCTCTGTTATTCCAAATCACGAATAGCAAGGCCTTAGTCCTAGAGCTAGTTGTATGCATGGACATTGGATAGACTGTATACACCACTGGTATAAAACAATAAGTAGTGAAAGAGCTGGAATCCTATGGGTAATTAAATCCAAGTATTTGGCTTAAATTACCACCTGTGAACTTACACTCACAATAGAGTGTTAGTTAATTAAAACCGTTTACTGAGTCGGGGTACCAATATATCAATCCTCTAGAGACTAATTAAAATATCCTTAATTTCCCTTCACCTCTAGTACTCTTCCAGCTCCCCTATAAGATTATTGATTTGATGACATTTTATCTTTCTTCTGTACTGATTCAAATCATCCTTCAACAATTTTGTTGCATGTCTGTGTTATCAAAATATCACCCACACTATGAACTGGGTCACTAGCCAGCAATCCAGTTCAATAAGTTGTGAAGTTCCTGCTGCAGCTAAAACTGAATTCTATTTTAATCCAGTATTTGCTCATTGTATGTGACCAGTAGACTAGTTCCCATTGACACTTTGACAGAATGCATTTCTTGAGACTCAACACAAGTTGTAAACCTGATCTAGTTGGCATTACTTGATACGAATAGCATGCCATTTAATTTTCAAATGGTGTATGACAGCTAAAGGTTTTGGTTTCTATTAATGATGTATCTCTTTCAACCAGATACCAGTGGTGTATACAGCCTTAAAATACATGGAGCTTATTGATAGTCTTCAATCAAACAATATTTACCTATCGCCATTTATATCCTGTTAGCCAATAACAGTGCATTATTACACATTGTAAGATCAACCTGATATACAATAATGGAAAGTGATAACCTGTCTCATACATACAAGATGTATGTATTTTTTCATGTAGGTACGTGATGTACAATATTCCTCATTTAGCACACAAAGACAATGAGATGTACTTGTTTTACTTGTAGACCGTACATGATGCTCGTTCATGTGCAGTATGTGCTCATATTATTCATTGTATCCAAAACACAATTGAACAATTTTCTTTTCTTACTACTTTTCTAGCAGTACCATAGACAATACATGATGACATTTCTCATATATACATATCCAAAATGTGTTTCTTTAATCATGTACATTTGCCCAACATTCTCTGATGAACAAGTACATCATAACCTAACTGTACATATGCAATACTTGACTTGCATCTACTTCCTGAGAGTGCTTGTTTTAACTTGTTATCACTTATTTGTTGGAGATCTAGCTGAGTTAAGAATGGCGATAGGTCATTGTTATTTACCTCGTTCCCATGCTAATCCATCCCACAGTATCTTTAATTACTATGACATGGAACTATTTGAATTCCCAAGCACATTGGGAGGAGTGATTGCTGTTACTGATCAATCTCGTTACCAAAATAAGGGCAAAACTGGGGGAAAACTAAAATACCAGTAGTTGATAAAGTGTCTAAACCGACTGGCTATAAAACATTTTGCCCAACAGGGGCTAATTTGCAGGTGGTGTTGGTTGCCCAACAGGGGCTAGATGTAGGTTGCAGTTTTCCCAACAGAGGGCTAGTTGTAGGTTTCCCAACAAGGGCTAGCTGTAGTTTGTTGTTTGTCCAACAGGGCTGTTTGTGTGTTGCTGGTTGCCCATTGGGTGCCAGTTGTAGGTTGTTGTTTGCCCAAAAGGGGGCTAATTGTAGGTTGGAAGTTGCCCAACAGGGGCTAGATGTATGTTGTTGGTTGCCCAAGAAATCAGAAATACTAGTAGACGCCATATTGTCACCTGTACATCCATTTGCCCATACTGGGTCTAGTGGTGGACAAAGTGTGTGGATCAATGTGGGCATGGTGTTAACTAATGTCTAATTTGCCCAGTAGGGGCTATGATGGTGGATGTTGTTGGTATGTGTATATCACTTTGCCCAACAAGGGATAGCAGGGGAAACTTTGTCATTGTGTATATCAGTTTACCCATTAGGGGTTAAGTTGAATGAAGGAGGAAAACAACAGGGACTAAAAGTGAGTGCCACATGTACACCCATTTCCCCAATAGGGGGTAATTATGGGCATACCCAAAGTTTGTATCTAATATTGTAATAAATTACCATGTTTCCAAAATGGGGCAATTGGTGATAGTAACTGATTTTTGCTCAATTGGGGTTTTTGGTGTGTTCACATTGCCCTCTAGTAGTGGCCACTTAAACTTGAAGTACGTTTGTCAACTTGTCCATTTGGGACAAGTTGTTGGGAACGAGGCTGGGCAATACCAAGCAAAATTGAATGAGACGATGTCCTGAAAGTTCTTCACATTATCTAAAGTGACATAAATACAGAGTCAAATACCTTGTGCTTTACTGACAATTGTGATCTAACTAATGAGCACAATATTGTCTGATGTAGATTTATATCATAAAGACTTGACTTGGTTCCCATAGATTGGTTGTGATCAGCTTATCCTGGGTCGTTGGTTATTCAGGACATCACATTACCAATTGCTTCTACATTGTAAGTGCCAACTGAAAGGCAATAACTTACACGTGACTGCTACTCAGACAGTTGGGAGAATTGCTCACCGGCTCTAGATCCAGGAGTGAAGTCACCTTGAGCATCACATTATGATGGAGGTAGATGGATTTGTAAAACTCCACATATTTCTCTTCATACTCAAGGATTACCTAAACTTTAGCTTATCAGATTTGCTGCACTACTCTTTTCCTTTTTGCACACACATGGAAAGGCCCGCTAATTCTCATTCAAATGTAAAGAACTTTCAGGACTATAATTGTACAAAGTACAACCCTACTGTCAGTTTAAGGACTATAAAACCAGGCTTGGGGTTATGTAAGAAAGTTAATTGATAAGAACCGTTTCAAAATCTGATTGTAAGATTGACTGCAATAATTTCTTTTATCAATCACATAGTGAGTGGATAATTTTTAGTTTCAGACCAATGGTTCTAAATTTCAAACTCATTCTTTGGTTTGCTACAAAAAAGTTGTGTCTGAACATTAATGGTTTTTCCAAAACCTTCACTGGTTGATTGATAGCAGTGATGACAAGCTAACCTGAAAGACTTTGTTGTATTTTTGGTTCTGACTTGTAAACACTGTACTTAAGTATGAATTAGCTGAATACCCCAAGCCTGAATTAAAAGTTTAAGGTTGCTTATAACTAGGACAATTCAATCAAGGCATTGACCATTCAAAATAAACCTCTTTTTTTGAAGTTTTTACACTTTAAGGAAGTCAAAGTGTCTTCACACATATGTACATTCATGTACAGGTTTACTGGATGTTAAGATGTTTACACTTAATGCTTTGGACATGAAGTCTCATGATGCTTGGCTTCATTTGGTAATGTTTGTGTCATAGTTCTCTTGGTAGGTCTGACAGTAGCTACTGGTCTACTTTAAGTCCCTCTCTACCCAGAATACGGGTATCATCGAAGGAAATGTCTGTATGACTAAAATCTGCAACGGTAATGTACCTTAGGGATAGGTAAACTGTGCCTGCATTATTGTTGTACCCCACTAATGAGGGCATCTAGTGGGGCTTTGCCTGCTTGATGAGAGCTTCACTGCACCCATTAGGGTTAAATCAGGGATGTCACATCATGTGTCATTAGCAAAGGATTGCCCTGAATATATTTGCCATTCTGCATGTCCATTTTCTGCAACAATCTGTTTCTTAATCAAATGACCTGTGGCCATCTTGGGTTGCTGAGAGGTCACTGCAATAACCGAGTTTAGGGAATTTGACAGCAACTGTCATGTTTCTTTCCCATTCAAAGTAAAGATCATTGTTTACAACTGAAACAATTTTTGATATTCATTGCAGGCACAGTAGTGTTTCTTATTTCTATGGAAACACAAAGGTCTGAAGACAATCTGTCTCCATTTCAAACCCTAAGCCCTTGGTCATTGCCTTGATTGATATTCAACCCTAACATGCTTGGTATTGCCTTTGATTGAAGACTATCAGTGCATGGCTGAGGATGCATAGTTACAGTACATGAATTCTAACTTCAATTAAAGTTACCATGGACCTATCTAACAGGACTGGGACCCCGTGTCTAACACCACAGTTTCCATCAATACTGAGGGACCCACCACATCGTCCCATGTGCAGCCCTAGTTTATAGTCCGGTGCTCCACCTTTACACACCAGGCCATCTCTCTACAGCAGTTTAAAAGAGTTTGGCACCCCAATGTTTCCCAGTGTTGGGAACAGTTTTACAGTATGGCCAGGAACTACCATGATTTTATAGTTTGGCCAGGAACCACTATGTAGATCTGGCACAAAGCTTCTCCATTATTGGAGAGTACTTAAGTATTTTTATTTGAAAAAAACTTTTTTGACTTGTTACATTTCAGCTCAAATACTGACATCTTTGGAGTTACAAGTTAAAATAATTGTCTGCGCCATTGGAAGTGGATCCTTATCCAAGGTAAGCCACTTTGATTTTTCACATATTCAAGTCTATGAGAATCACACTGAGGCTCAAGTTTCAAAAAAACAGTGGCCTTTCTCAAACTTTGATTATTGTCATGGTTCTTATTCACAAGAAAGTTTGGGTGTTTTCAGCTGCAGTGCAATGACATGCAGAACAGAATTAACCTCATTTAAAGTTCTCCATTGTTGATGTTGCGTTTTTGGGGTGTTTTTTTTTTTGCCTGCTTTGAAATAGTGAAATAGATTCTAGAACTACCTGCAGTGCAGTTCTGTTTTCGTGTTTGTTGCATTTTTAGACCATCTTATATCAACAGTTTTTTCTGTTGAAAGAAATTGGTTTACTTCATATCAAGATACTGAGGAGTATCCAGTTGGATTTGAAAACACTTTTTTAGACATCATTTGGATAATTTGTTTTTAGAGAACCCAGATTTGTCTCTTATTTGTAAGAGATAGCTTGTACAAACTTGAATTTACTGCAAAATGTTGAAATATCAGTTTAGATAATACCCATTTTCATAGGATTTAATTGTTAACAAACTGCACTTTGGCAGATTGTATATTTTCATTTGATAGTATGCTCTTTAGCAACAGGGGAGTGCATGATTTTTGTACCAGAAGTAACATTTTCTTAGTGTTACTGATGAAATGGCAACCTTTCAATTCTACTTTGGCATCTTGTCTGCTTCATATTTTCAGTATTTCTTTATTTTTGGCTAAAAAGTATATATAAGGTTGCTTTTTATTCTGTAGATTTTCAGATTAACTGAAAATTGAATGCACTTTTGTAAAGATTTTTATATCTTGGTTCGTTTTCAAAACATTTTTACTTCATTGATTAGAAAAGTTGTTCACTATTTGTGCTGATGAATTTGTTTTTCTAATTTGATTGACTAACGATTTACTAAAGATTGACTGTTGCTCTTTTTGCGAATTTTTCCTTAAATTACTAAAACTTGAATTATGGAACACAAAGCAGAGAGTGTTTAGACTGTGATTGTTCAACAAATAATTGGTTGGCTTAGACATTGTGACCAAAATCCCTTTGTATGACAAACATCTCAGAAATACTCCACAAAAAATGTACATTTGCAGATATTCCATTCTCATGGATCAAAATACCTTGATGCAACCATTACTCCTGAAATGTACAGTTCAGAGTAGACTTGAAGGCATTTTTTCCATGAGCAATCCCCGGAGTGGAAGATGGATACATCCTCCTCTGTGGATAGGAAACTGGTTATTATAGTTCAAAAGATCCTTACCATGTTGTAGCCAACTGTGGGTCTTTGATTCATCCAGACAGCCAAGTATTGGGAAGGTTGACACATCACAAACAGCCAAACACCTGCAAGTGCATTCAGAGGACAACTCACTGACCAGCCTGCCGACACCTGCGGGCGGGGAACACTTGTGCAAGCACAGAATGGCTTGCATGCACCGGGGTGCCGTGAAAGGGGAGGGGATACATTTCCACGCTGTTGGTAAAGTACAAAAATAATTTTCCATTAGTAACATAATTGTTCACTGGAAAAGATGGGCAAAAGAAATGTGTCATTTTTGATTTTGAAATGTAAAAGGAAGATCCAGAACTTAGATTTCAGCTTTTGATGACAATTTGTCCATGCTGCTAAACATTCTTAATGTGGGGTACAAGATTGGCTAATGTTCTTCAAAAGAATTTATAATTTTTTAAGGTACATGAAATGCAGCACGACGTTTTGCATTGAGATTTTGGTATGTGAGATTTTGCATCAGTTTAGAGATCCACTTGTAAAATTTGTGAAAATACTATTTGCTCACAAGCTTGCATGCATTAGGATTTCATTTTGAGTGTTTTGGGGAAAATATTTATTATTTCCACTAGTAACAAGATGGGTGAAATAAGCACGTTTTTACTTATTTTGAAGTTTAAAAGGAAGATCCAGAATTCAGAAGTCAGTGTTTGAAGACAATTTGTCGTTGATGCTGAAAAAGATTGAGCTAGTTTTTTTCAAGGAGTCCTTTTTGAGAGTGTTTGTAAAAGTAACAATTTAAAAATACAAAGTTTTATAAGGTAGTAGGGACAACAATCACATCAGCTGTTCCAGCCAATGTGTTGTACATGTAGGCTATTTCAGATAGTTTGCACAGTAAATGTTTGATTTTTTGAGTCAATGTTTATAGTTAGGAAGTACATATGACCAATCTTGTACCCATTTACCAACAGACCTTATAGATTCACCCTCCGCTCTCTAACTTACTAATTAAATTAACTTACAATGTTTAAGATAGACCAGCCTCTCACAAAAAGCTTGGGAACTTTTTGATTTCACATGAAATTTAAATAAAATTAGAAGTATAAATTTGTTTACTCCACTTTGCCAATAAAAAAAGCGGAATCAAATGGACGTCTAATCGTCCTTGATTATTGGTTTTGGACAGTACATGAAATACTTTGTACCCCACAGTTTACCCTATAACATTTTATCTCCAGTGGCCCAAAACGTTTTGACATTGCTTTGGGGGTTTTCAGTAACTTGATTTCTGAAAGTTTGGGCTTCTGTGAGAGGAAGTTCTAGCATTATTAATTATTACTCTCTGTTCATGCATGAATTCCTATGTGCTACATTGATGTACATACACTAAGTTTTAAAGTCAAATCCAACAAGATTATTGAAACTTAACACTATCCTGCAGTTTGTCTTTCAAGTTAGAAACACTACGTTGGATGAAAATACTACACTGGACTTTGAATACTTTTTTTAACATGAACTTTCTTCCCATTCAGTAAGATTGAAGTATTTGCATGGTACTTGAAGTAAAAAGTGAGTAGATTTAGGAGAAGTGTTGGTTGTGAGAAGAACCAGGGTTGAGATATAGAAAAGTCTTGACATTTCCAAAAGAGTACTCTGCTCATCTTCCTCTCATTGTTCTTAGTCACAGATTTTGACAAGTTAAAAACTTTATATGTCAATAAACATTGACTTGCCATCACTTATTGTTAATTGTTGTTTTAAAATACACACATTTCATGTTAGGGAGAGTTGATAAAGTATTTATAAACATATACACTTTTTTCCCTCATCTCACACATTTATTTTACTAGTCGGTTTCAGTGCAAGGCTTATTAGTACTCATGATTGTTTCTGGGAGAAGCTGTTGGCAACCTATTAAGAAATACCTTCTGTTTTAGTCCTAGAAAATTCAGCACTTTTGCTGTTTCAAGGAGAAATGGTTGACCTGTTAAAATATATGGTACTTTTTCTCTTTCAGTCCTATGTCGTTCAGAACTAACGATGGTTTATGGGAAAGGCTGATGAAAACTATTTTAATATTGTTTTTATGTTTTAGTCCCATCTCCTTGAGCACTCTTGACGGTTGAAGGAGAAACTGTACACAACCTTTTCTGTAATACCTATTCAGTTGTAGTCCTACAAGTTTTCCTTTTAATACCCTTGTTGGGTTTTAGGTCAATGCTACCTGAGTTTAAAAAATATTTCGAAATATTATTCATTTTAATCCCTTCTCTTTTAGAACTATATTTGTTTTTAGGAATTGAATGTTTAAAAATGAACAGTAATACATTCCTCCTAGTTCAAGCCCTTTTACTACACTACTCCTGTATAATGTTCATGCATGAACAGATGACTATACCTTAATGTTTTGCTCTAATAAGACTAAAGATAACGTCACCGTTTTCAGAAAGAGCAATTTAGCCCCTGCAGCAAAACATTCATGTTTGGCAAAAACCGAATTTGAAGTTTTTGAAACCATTGGTTTGGAGACTGTTAGTCACTTTACCTTTGATATTTTGATAAAACATAAAAGTGGAGATTTTAAATGTTGCACTAATGATGTAATTTTTAACATAGCAAATCTTACTAATAAGTAAATAATTGTTTAGCAAGACTGCCTCTCCAAGAAAACTGCACAAAGACAGCTGTTGTAGAAAAATGGCAAGTTAAAGATTGGATGTTTGTAAAAAAAAAAAAATAATAACAAAAATACATCTGGTGATTTTATCTTTGTCCCAGTTTGTGTACAAAAATAAGAAATTTCATGACTGAAAAAACTTTGGGGAAATGTTGATGTCAACAATAACAATAAAAAATGTAAAATTATTGCAGTTTTTAACCTTTTTTTCAAATGTTTCCATTCTTGAAAACGATGACGATTTATAAACTAATTGGTGGAAGTGTTCCCCTGTCTATTCCAAGTCTAGGTAGTTTTAAACATTGACACTACTTCTATGATTTTAAGATACTACACAAACGGTCTGGTCCTTGTATGTTGATCACATTGAGGTTCCAATGAGTACATTGTCAATGTGGGTTCAGAAATGTATGTAGCCTTGCATACAATAGTGTCTTTACAGAACTGATGTATCCTCCTCAAGTGTTCAAAGAGTCTTCAGAAATTCTTTCTCCAATCCAGGCTTTGAGATGAGTTTGAGTTTATTCATCCACAATGTTCACAGTCTTTGTTGCAATGTTGGTCTCCTCCATCTTGGCGTAGAATCTTGCAGCAAGGATTGATGATATTTCACTGTTCAAAATACCCTTGGAGAACTGATGTCAATCTCCTCAAGCAGTGCATCTTGAAAATTGTCCTTCCGACTTGAATACTTGATTCTTAAAATGATACACAAATAAACGCATTAACTATTGGCAGATTTTACAAGTAATTTACCATAGAAATAATATACAAGTATGAACCTGTAACCTATCTGTATCAGCATTAGAACATTATAAGTCAAAATGTTCATTTGAAGAGCCAATGTCATTTTGGACAATCAAAGGGTGACCAACAGCAATGAACTCATTGGTCTTTTGTGGTTTCCATGATATTTCTGTCATGTTTGCTTACTGTTATTCTGAATAGATAAGAACGTACTTGTTAAACTCTTCAATACTTTATTTTTGCTAAAGTGCATTTTTAAAGCATTTACAAGGGCCAGATTTAGTAGAATGATTTCAATTCATATAATTTTTTTTCTCTGAACCATGTTTAACTTACTTTTTATTTTGTATAATATAATGTCCATTTAGCTGGGTTAAAAGTATCTTTGGTTATCGAGCCTGAAAATGAGGTACATCATGTGCACATGTAGTTCATAAATCAAAAAATAGAATGGTTTTTTGGTTTTCTCTAAGTTTTCATGGTGGGCTTTTTTTCAAAATACTATAAATGTTTGTGGGTTTTTCAAAGAGAAAATTTAAGACAGTTTCTGCCCTTTTATTGGTGCATTTACTTGTTTGAATGTTACACAATTCTTAAATGTGCATGTATCATTTCCTACCATTATTGACAGGTGCATTTGAATCAGGAGCGCAGAACCTGAAGACAAACTTGCCTGGGGTTACACCATGTAGAGAATCTGAAATTAAAGACAAGGTAAATAAGATTTCAATAACATGTTTCATCCCCGTTTTCAGACAGCTACATTTCAATTTGCCATTTTACATTATAGTATGTAGCGCTGGAACCATACCAAAGTACGTGTTGGTTTTGAATACGGCATGCTGGGCACAGACATTGTTCGCACGGTTTTCGCAAAGAGACACTTGTATTAAAAAGTATTTGTATTGGGGGTCCATTAGCACTAGCTGCGTGGGGTCCAGGGGGCGACTCAAGGGTCCCTGGTTGATTCCAGGAATGAAACCCCAAGCAGGGATTGAGTGGGAGCCCCCTCAAGCTGTTGGGTTTGAGCATGTCTGAATAACCTAGAAAAGCTCTCCTTGCTATTAATATTGATATAACTTTGTTATAAAACTGAGACTTGGTTTGGTTCCCGGAAGCTGTTGGATTTTGGCATATTGTAATACCAGGGAGGACTCTCCATCTAGGCCTATATTAAATATGCCTAAATTCTACAAATTTTGATAATTATAATGTACACTTTCAAAGAACTCTTGAGACAAACAAAAACCCAAATATTTGAACTTAAGATTATGACTTTATTTGTAGATAATTTCACAATGACCCCACGAGCCATTCGAGTATTCAGGCTCCCCCCCCCCCCCCCCGAAAGATGTCAAATTTTAGCCTTTTTTTGAAAATGACCACAGTTAATGTGTGAGTGGCCACAAGCGTAACACACCATCGACACTACATGTAGTCTACGCTAGTCACTTGAGACACTGTCAGTGGTTTTAATACATTCTCATCAGTGGTTTTATCTAACTCTATGTGCTTGGTATTCAGTGCCAAGACAGCTAGCCAGTCTAGGTAATCATAGGTACTGAACACAGTTTGAACTATTTACCTTCCACATTGGTATTGAAAATTGAAATGTGACACAGGGAAGACTCTTGCAACTGACATCACTTAAATGTTTTGATGTATGTTTTAATATCAGGCTGTATAGGTAACATGATTCCCTCAATTCTTTTCCCCTCCTCCTTTTCTTCAGTCTCTCTTCTTTTTCAATTGTTCTTCTTCCTTCTTTCATTCTTGCTTTTTATAATTCCTTTCTTTTCCTCCCCCGCTTCTTTTCTAAAAAACAAATCAAATGAAGAAAAATGGTCCTGTATTTTTTTTGTTAACTTCAACTCATACCAGCCCGGGTATGTAGTTCTAATATTTGCCTGTTCTGTCAGTGACTGTCTTAATTATCTCAATGTATACAATCATACAATAACTTACCAGTGAAATCATCCTTACACCAGGTCATCCTTACATCAGGCTGTGTAAGAGACAAACAAGCAGCTGCACATAGTAGTTGAGATCATCCAATGTATGAATTAGCTTATTCAGGTTGCTGGCTGTCAGTCTGTAACTTAGTTGATGGATTTTCATATTCCTTGCTCTATGTCTGTCCTAAACATCAGAAAAGTGTAAAGGTTATAATAATAAGCTGCTTTCATGGAGAGTGAACTTTCTTTTTTAGTTTATATTTGATGTTAACTAGACAGCTTGAATGGAAGTGTGTTACAAACTTTAAAAATTATTTGCGGTTGAACAAAAACAAATTGACAAGAGTGGGATTTGAACTAACGATCTCCGGTTTAACGTGCTGGCGCTCTACCAACTAAGCTATCTAATCCTACATGTATGTTGGCGGTCTCCCTATTTTGTCAATATCTTTGTTTAGTGGTGCAGGTCATAAGCCATACAATCCTTAGCTGCGGTGTATCTCACCCAAGTTTACGATACAACCTGGGAAGCGGCAGTCAGGGATCGCCTTAATAAGGGAATGCAATTTTCAAACATCACAAGGGAAACTGACCGGGTAAACTATTAAAAATGTACGAAACTGCACTGAACCTCGCCTTTGAAAGTTGCATAGTTGCATAGTTTATGTTATGTTAGAGAAACAAACAAAATGCTTCATATCTCTATTTTCATTGCAACCTTAGAAATAAGGCTTTTAATACTGCCCTGCTCTTGGCCCTGATGCCCTTTATAGAAAATATTTGCAGACTTTAAAGTTGTCTCAGTAAAAGCAGGTTAAATTCAGGCCCATTGTAAAAATGGGTACCAATCATGTTGAGATGCAACCAAACTAGACACAATGCAATAATAACTGCCACATTAGCATTGTTCATTTTACGTATGTGTGTCAATTCACAGATCTTTGCTATTTTTTTAGCTACATGTACAACTACAGTGGCCGAGTGGTTAAGAGCACCGAACTCAAGCTCTTGTGTTTCTGTTCAGCAGAGTGTGAGTTCGAGTCCCGGTCGTGACACTTGTGTCCCTGAGCAAGACACTTAACTATAATTGCTTCTCTCCACCCAGGGGTAAAATGGGTACCTGTGAGGGCAGAGATGGTTCTTGTGATTGATTTAGCTTAGTTGCGCATATATTGCAGCACAGGCTGTATACTCCCCAGGGAGCTGAGATGGTTTAAGGAATGAAATAAATGGCCCAGTGACCAGGGGTAATAATGTTAAGAAGCGCTTTGAGACGCCCTTGGGTGTGATAAAGCGCGATATAAATCCATATTATTATTATTATTATTACAGGTGTTTAAGAATAAAAATGAAACTCTTTGCAAGCCAACAAAATTTTAATTTCTTAATTGTTAAACACATACCTTATTTCATTACAGCTGAAGTATATCCTGGTTGTTATTCAGTCCTGCTAGATGCTCAACCATGGTGGAGGGAAACTGTTGTGCAACCTGGAGTGCATTTTGTAGGCTGAGTGGAGTCAGCTCATAGGAGAATTTTCAGGCAAACTTGACTGGGGGTTAATCCGGAATATGGCCACGAGAGGGTAACATTGTACTCAGCACAAGTGGTGGGTCACCGCTGACTGAGAATGGTGCTGGACATTTTGAGGGTTGAAGAGTCTCTTGAGAAATCTTTAAGCAAAGCTCAGATGGAAGAAACCAGGCAAGAAGGAACACAGTAGGCCTACTCCAGATGCAGCTGCTGGCAGACGATGCTGACTTTGGTGGGAATGCTTTCAAGTTAACTTCAGGGACTCAAAAGCAGATGGACATGGGAGAAGTAGTAGAGCATACAACATGTAGAAGTACTCTACATAGGATGTACAGGTAAGTGTTTCAAAATTGAATAAAAGTTTGAGAGTGTGTTCAAAGCTTTCAAACTTGATTAACAAGATAAACTGTCAGACTGTAGTCATCGGTGACCAAACATCAGATCTGTGCAGGATAGTAACCCCTTAACTCCACACAACGTTTTAGTCAGAGCTGATCAAACAATAATGAATAGGTAGACAATGAATCAATCAATCAATCAGAGGTAACCGATACATTTTCCAGGAAAACTTGAGTTTAATAAGGACTGACATTGTTGACTGGGTTGGTAACAGGAAAAAAACTTTCTCATAAGTTTGTGCACACACCAAATCAATGTCATTCCAAAAGTTGCACTCAGAGAAATCTAAGCTTGCAACACATTCCTCTTGATGATGATTTCCTTGTATTTCCTCAAAGGAGTTTTACATTTTTACCGCTTGGCACAAAATGTGGTTTTTGTTATTTCTGAAGTGAGTCCTTGCATAGTTGGCCAATATAAATATTTGAATACATAACTTGTAAAACATCCCACACAAATGATTACAATCATCCTAGTGTAGTTGTTAGTTCAGCGCTTATCTATTTGGCCATCATATTTTACTGTACTCTTCTTGACTACAATTCTTTGGTTCCTGTAGTGAACACTGGGTGATTGTCAAACCATCTTCATATAAATCTTCTTGATGGACATCAAATTGAGTTTAATGCAATCCTCTCTAATTCCTCCAGTCCAGCATTGAACAATCTGTGAAGCTTTTTCTAGTTTTGGAATACAACTGTAAATGTTCACTAGTCTCTCCAGCAAGCACTGTGAGTTATACAGGTACAACATACTTAGGGCAACATGTTCTTGGCTCACGTAGATGAGTTGAGTTTAGAGTCAGGTTGTCACTGCATCTTCATTTATTCTTCTTGATGGAAATAACATGAGTTCAGGTGTAACACTCTCTCCTGTTGTACATCATTGGCCAATTTTTCCCAGGCATTTCTAGTATCAGAATACAATTGTGCACTCTATCAAGTCTCTCATGTACATGTAGATACATCATATTTTGCTGCAAGCTGAACTAAGTTTATTGTGCTTTCTGTTGATGTAATGTCTACTCATCTCATATGCCTGCCAGTACGGTGAATTTGAAGTTGAGCAAAACTTGTAAAGCTCTTTAAGGGTCTTGTAGAGCACAGGGCAATGTTGGGGGCTCTCCTTGTAGCGGCATACTGACTCGAGGTTAAACACATGCCGTTGCTTTACCTGGTAAGCACTGATCCAAGTTTGTCGGGTTCTCAATTGACTGTTAGCATTTAGAGCAAAAAACCTTTTTCTGAGCTGTACATGAGTTCTGTCTGAGTTTAAAGTGTAATATTCCTTGGTTACCTTCTTGGTTTGTGTTATGAGCAGTTCATTTGGGCCATCATTAGAATCTACTATCGATGTAATCCTCCATGGTTTGATCAGTTCAAATAGCATATTATTATGTTAAGAATCTGTTTGGGTCCAATAGTGCCGAGGAGTACCTTGTCTCTCTGTGATGCCTCTACATCTTCAATTTGTTGTCACACTTTGCTTGTACACAGTGTCTACATCATGTTGCCCAAATGTGTCATCAGGAATGTTGAAGATCATTCTAGAAGAAAGGAAAATGAGATCAAAAAATTAATTATACATCCATTTACATGTACACTCTACATGTACAGGCCTGTGATCATATGAGTGGACCTTAAAAAAAAGAGCTGAAACACTACATGATGCAAGAATGATCGTGGAACGTCAAGTGAGCGCGCGTAACGCATTTACGCTGGTCTAATTGGGGCACCCCATTGATCCAGTTTTTATCCAGGTTTATTTCACATTATATTATTTTTTTTAAGAAAAAAAAAGCGGAAATAAAAAATCGGCAAAAAAAAAAAGTTGGATTCTCCTAAATATCGTTAGGAATCACAAAGTTGATCTTTTTCCTATTGTGTTTCTCAGTTTTCAAAAGTCATACGAATCATTATAAGTATGTGTACATCTGAGCAAAACTTCCTTTTTCAATCCCTAATCACTATCAATCCATTAGAAGGGTAAAAAGGGGAGGGGGAATCACGTTCATCCTGACACAGGTTGCACTTTGGAGCTTACACAAATAATTCCGTAAGGTGCATAGAGGTCCCGTAGTGGTAAGAGTTATTGTTGGTGCAAACTGCATCTGTATGCTCGCCTCAAAGTACATGTATAATAATAATAATAGTGGCTTCTTATATAGCGCTCATATCCGTCACTCAGTGACGCTCAAGGCACTTCAACAGTCAGTATTTTCCTGCAAGGTATATATGTGGAGCTACTTTTTGAAGTTTGAGACCTATTTCTTGACATAGCACCAAGTAATGGTTTACAAGGTGCTGTGGTGCAATATGCAGCCAATCAAACCAGGAACACCGGGGCAAACCCCTTCACTTTTCGATAAGTGCACTGGGTTCTTTTACGTGCATTACACAACACACGGGACCAACGGCTTTACGTCCCATCCGAAAGACGAAGCAATAATGGTTAAGTGTCTTGCTTAAGGACACAAGTGTCACGACCGGGACTCGAACCCACACTCTGCTGAACAGAAACACCAGAGCTTGAGTCTGGTGCTCTTATCCGCTCGGCCACGACACGCCAACAGTGGCCTACAGCTTTGCACAATGAACTTTCTGCATTGAACGTATACCCTAACCCACCCCAAAAAATCCTTACATGTGTTACAATCATTCTTAGGACATTTTTACATGCAAAATGCAGATTTTTTTTTTGACAAACACCAACAATTATATACCTTCAAAACTGTATCCCTATTAATAATTTTCAGTGCCATAACTTAAATTCTGGTCACATAATTGAGATGAAACTTTTCATTTGTCTTTATATTGAAATGTTGTGCTGTAAATTGAACAAAAATCTGATATACATTTGTTTTACTTGCGATAGCAAAATAATTTTGTTTTTAGCCATGGTTTTTTTCTGTGATGTTGTAATGTTGTAACTATTCTTAATTTCAATATGCTTACTTTTCACAAAATAGTTCATCCACTGAACCATGTTCAAGTTCCCTAACACTTTGATTTGAGAGCTCAGAACAAGGCTATGGAGTATTTTTCATTTCTATGTCCGGTTTCAACCGGAAGACAAGGTCAAATCATGGTCACATTTGTGTGACTTTTGCTGAGCTTTTGAAAACCTTTCATGGCAAATAGACTGTTAGAATACTAGCATTGTAGTTCAGAGGTTATGATTTTTTTAATCATTAACTTTGATGTATTGTATTTCAACACCAGATGACATCATCATGACGTCACAACGACTTGATCATCAACATGTTACAATCTACCAACAAGTAAAGTTTCAAGTTGATGCAAGCTTGGCAAATATGTATTTGCTTGTGGACAAAAGACTCTGAGAAGTAAACCTTTTTACTATCACTAACAATAGATCGATCCATTAAGCCCCGCCTCCTTACGAGTTGACCAATCACAGCCGCGAAACCCGATCGCCATTAGTGCAAAGATCACCAAACGGCTCAAATGGTGATCAGATTTCGCGGTTGTGATTGGTCAATGAAAAATGGGCGTGGCTTAATGGATCAGTGTATTGGTGTTTGACTGGCCCAAACACCCAAAAAGATCAAGACATTTAGCCAAGTAAATTACGCTGCTTGAACACTCAGGTGGAATACTTAATTTGATACATTAAGTACTTGAAAAACAACCTTTGCGTCAACAATTGCCAATTTTGACTTTTAATATTACCATATTTTTCATATTTAATAACAATAAAGGACCATGAGGAGACAAAGGTCTGTTCGAAATCTACACTGGACCACAAGCCCAAGGCCAGTGTTTTTATCAAGTATTAAAAATTACAACCGGACAAGTCTAGCAGTCTTGTGCTTTGAAAAATAACACCCTACGTCTTCTTTAACCCTCCTACTGTTCGCAACATTTTCAAGTGAGTTGACCAACCATTTGAAACCATTCAACTGCCAAAGTTGTGTATGGTGGCACAACTGTGCACAGAACTAACTGTGTACTGTGTACATGCATTCCCTCATGGTATCATATTGCAAGGCTGGCATAGCTTATCTATCATTCCAAACCACAGTGAATGGTATTGAATGGTCAGACAGCAAGAGGGTTAATGGCAGGGTATACCCTTTGGTAATTTTAAAAGACTAGTATCATCCAAAATATGCATAAAACAACAAACCTGTTAACATTTTGGCTCATCTGGTCATCAAAGTTGCAAGAAAATAGTGAAAGAAAAAATTACCCTTCTGCATAGAATTGTGTGCTTTCATATGCATGTGAAAGGCTTTGTGCCTGAAGCTTTTCTCAGATTCATATTATTCGATTAAAAGTTACCTCTTTCTATAAAACTATGTTACTTCCTAGGGTGTTGTTTCTACTGATGTTTTAGAATATCAAGCTCTCCAGTGCTTTTTACCAAGTATTTTTTTGTGGTCATTAATTTTGGAGTAATTACCAAAGGTTTCAACTCCCTTTAATAAAATTTCAATCAAGTGATGACTTTGATTCTGATGAATATCTTTCATTTCTGTTGAATATGAAAATATTACCCTTAAGACAATGAGATAAATCTTCCCTTAGTAATTGATTTATATATTGATTGTGGAAATATTAATGACATTTGGTAACACAAAAGAAATCGTTGTTAGCAGCTATAGCTGGGGCCTGCTTGGTCCTCTGATAAATTGTCATCAAGGAGAACCAATACTCATTTACTACATTAGAAATAGGACCAGCCAGAACAGTCAAATACACATATCATTACAGCCAGATGGAAAAGCTAATTTTACCTTAAACATTGACTCCACAAAATTGCTTTCCATCAGAAGAAGCTTAAGGGTACTTTCAGACAGATAATCAATTTGTTTCATTTATATATAAATGTACTGCATGCATGCATGCACTAGAAGATGGCCACACTACACACACACAACCAACTGCAGTTAATTGAGAAAACCATGAACATTGGGGGCGCTGTATATTTTTAACTTTTTAACACAAGTTAAAAGATTCTTTTTTTTATCAGCACAAACAAATGAATGTGATTCAGAAAAATGTAAGTGTTATAGACAAACAATGTTAAACGGACATTGTGATGTTTTACCTATTTATAATATTTATTAATTATTGATAATCTGGTTCCAATCAGGTGCAGTGCATGCTATGGCAAAGCCAACTGAGAAGTCAGGGTACCTGTGCATGTAAACATTGTACACACTGGCAGGAGCACATGGTTTTTTGTTATGACTGGAAGTGAGTAAGCTGAGAGCTCAACAACAATCCAGTTTGTTAAGGTAAAAACTTGTTTCATTCTGGGATAATTATTCAAATAAAGATGAACAAAATGGCAGTCTTCATTTCTTGGCAAATATAAATTTTGTAGAACATTTATTCATATAATTATAAATTTTATTAGGTTCTGCAGGTTATGTTTTTAATGGTTCCTTTAACAATTGAGTGTACCTAAAATTTAACTACAAAAGTCACTCTTCAAGGAATATGACATTTACAAAAAATACATGAAAAAAATAAATTTGTTTTGTAAAAACAAATTTTCCCCCCTTAATTTGTTATTTGAATGTAGTTTCAAATGTAGTGTCAACTTACACCCAACATGCCCAAAAACTTGTTAAAACAATTATTGAACTTGCTATTGTAGTAACTTTTAAAAACTAGGAAAAATGTTCAATTATGGAGAACCACAATTACTTTGACACATAAGGCAAAACCTATTGTGAGATGTGGTCGCCATTTTAAAAAAAATAGAGCGGCCATTTTGAAAAAAATTAGCGACCAATTGTGATACAAATATAACAGCCATTTTAAAATTGTAAGACCTACTACAAGTTTGACACTTTTTAACTGTGAGACCCTTCAAACCAATGTATTGTTACCAAAATGAAGATTCTATTTATAAAATGGGCACTTGTCATTTTGAAAATATGGCAACCATTTTGAAAATGGGAGACCTGAAAGTTTAAAACATTTCAACAATGCTTTTTTAGAATCTTACACTCTGCAAACCTACATAAAAACACAAAAATGTAACTTCTCGACCTGCAAGGACCTGTTTCTTATCAAACTAAGAAAGTGGCGACATTTTGTTTGGAAACAAAATTGTTTGATACAACCATGGCCTACAATAAAAAGAAATATGGCAGCCATTTTGAAAAACTTAAATATGGCTGCCTGTTTAAAAATGGCAGAACTACAAGTTTGTCATTTGCCTTGGGGGGAGGAGGGGAAATACGGATTCACTGATTAAAGTATGGCCCTCATTTAGATGAAAAACAGCAAATTATTTTGAAAAACAAATTTTTAAAGTGAGAGACCTGCAAGTTTGACCAATGAGTTTTTTAAATGCAAGACCCTCAAAAGCAATTGTACTGCAAACCTACATAAAAACACAAAAATGTAAATTCTAGACCTGCTTCTTAGCACAGGAGGGTTAACAAATTAAATTGGAAAAATTGCCACATTTTAGTTGCAACAAATATTGTTTGTAACATGCCTCCAATAAAAAATATATATGTGGCAGCCATTTTGAAATAAAAATATGGCAGCCATTTTGAAATAAAAATATGGCAGCCATTTTCAAAATGGCAGAACTGCAAGTTTGCCACATGACAATTTAATTTTTTATTTTTAGGGGCGTTGGACATGGTCTCACTTTGATTAAAATATGGCCGGAATTTTGATAGAATTATTGCCACCATTTTAAAATGGGAAACCTGCAAGTTTGACCCCCCCCAAAAAAATGTTTAATGGTAGACCCTTTAAAGCAATGTGTTTAAGATTCTAGACTTCTTCCCAAGTTATGTGTAACCATTCTACAATATAGGCACTATTTAAAAACACTATTGTTTTAGTGTTATTTGAACAGAAAAAAGTGTTCAAACGTCAACTTTTGAGTCTGATAAAATACCTTTCACTTCTATTGAGTGATGAAGTACACTTGATACCCTAAAAGACACATGAGATCAATGTTCTCTTACATGTCTTAGTGTTCCATTGTTCAAATAAAAACAGTTAAATGCATGTTGCCAGGACCCAGGACCCAGTTTTTTCTTAATTTGATTCTGGTCTTGTACAAAAATGTGTGGTCCAGTAAATATTTAGAGCTACAAGCTCTACAGTCTTGTGGACATACATGCATGTTTACCAATTTATATCAATATATTTGTTTACCCTTTAATTACAAACTGCACAAAACTTCCAAAATATTGCACTTATCTGCTTGACTAATTAGTGTATTGGGCTGGCAGAAAAAATATTTTAAACAAGAAAAGTCGTGTTTGGTAAACACAAATGCCCCGCAAGCCAGTCCGTTTCTTTACATTTGACCATTTTGGTGATCCAGAAAAACAATAGGCTTCAGGATCCTGTGAAAAAACCACACACCAGTTTGGAGTTCACATACCAAGTCCTTCTGAAGTTATCACTGGGACATCACTTTTTTTTTAAAGCCATAAAACAGTTTAGTTTTAGCCATAATAATATTGACCAGGGGTGGGGGGTAATATACTTCTGAGGGATACCAACACCGATCCCCATCGAGTCATTTGTACTATCTAGTTATGTGGGAAAAATAATGTTGACCCTTGACTTCTGCATTGTAAGGCGAAGTCCAATCTACTTTCATGTATTGAGTTTACTGTAATCATTGAAAAAACAATAAAGGTGGTCTGTGCTGAAAACTGATAAACGAAATGTATAGTTATCAATTTGAAAGAATTAACATGTGAAATGAAACAGAGAAAAAGAGTGCAATACAAGAGTAGTTGCATGTTAGATTGTTATTGGCGCGGGGATCCCAAGACTAATCCACAAACCAAGTTTGGAGTTGATATGACAAGTACATCTCGAAGTATGACTCGGACAACATTTCCTTTGTTTTAGCCATAATGACCATTTGTTTTTGCCTATAGTCCAACATCGGGGATCGGGGTGGGGGGATCCCAGGACCAATCCACACGACAAGTTTTTAGTTGGCATTTGAGGCCTTCTAAATTGTGATACGCACGCACGCACGCACGCACGCACCCACGCACGCACACACGTACCCACACTGCATGAGTTTTGTGGACATCTTACACAGAGCACTCTGGACATTCGTAGTGTGGACCATGAACTAACTCTCCATTATTTGTGTGGACTTGTAAGTGTACTCAATTGTTCCACATACATTATGTGGACATGTGTGAAATGTGTTCATCGCTTCATACCATATGTGGACTTGTGTTAAACCGAATATTACACATACATTTTGTGGACTTGTGTTAATTATGTTCATCTGCTCATACCATGTGTGGACTTGTGTGTAATACTGAATATTACACATACATTATGTGGACATGTGTGAATTATGTTCATCTGTTCATACCATGTGTGGACTTGTGTGTAATACTGAATATTACACATACATTATGTGGACATGTGTGAATTATGTTCATCTGTTCATACCATGTGTGGACTTGTGTGTAATACTGAATATTACACACACATTATGTGGACATGTGTTAAATGTTCTTTTGTTCATGTGGACGTGGTGTTTAATATACCGATCATGTGGACTACTGTTACAAATCTTTCCAGACAAATGTCAGATTATGTACTCATTAGGCCTATCCGGTCTCCATTATAGTTATCTCAGATAGCTGATGAAAAGGAACAGCTGGCCCAAAGATCCATGCATTAACATGTGTAAATTTTTCCCAGACATAAACACATCTATTATAATTTAGAGAGATTAAGCTAGTACGTAGTAGTGGTTTGGTCTTAGAATCTGACATTTTACATCTTGCTTGCTACTTTGTGACAGGGATGTCACAATACTATTATTTTTATTTATTCGACCAAGAATCAATAGACAAATATCAGTTATAGGCCTACATAACAATAACTTAATGTAAAAACCAAAAAATTATAAATAAACTACAAATAAAAGTATCTAAGTGACAAAACAAAAACAAAACAAAACCATGCCCCTACAAATACTCAAGTCGAAATGAAAGTGGAATGGATTGGGTAAAAGAAAAGGGGGGCTGAGGTTGCCAAACAAGCGCGGTGCACATTGTGTAATTCCAGTTTGAACGGGTTTCATATACATGGGATGAAGTGACTGAAGTCCCCTGTAGGTGAACTTAGTGTCATGAACACTGGCTGTGGAAACAATACATACCTCTATTATGCCAGTGTACATTCCGGCCATGTTGAACATTGGTGATAAAATGCCCCTTCAAATGTGTATTTGACTGTGACGATTTGGATTTAAAGGCACAAAACAACAGTAACTTTAACAGTGTCAGTCAACATGTTGACTGTATGATTAGCGTGTCTTGGCCGAGCGGATAAGAGTACCGAACTCAAGCGCTGGTGTTTTTGATCAGCAGAGTGTGGGTTCGAATCCCAGTCGTGACACTTGTGTCCTTTAAAAGCAAGACACTTAACCACATGCTTCATCCTTCGGATGGGACGTTCAGCTGTTGGTCCAGTGTGTTGTGTAATGCACGTAAAAGAACCCAGTGCACTTATCGAGAAGGGGTTCACCCCGGTGTTACTGGTTTGATCGGCAGCATATTGCGCCACAGCACCTTGTCAACCATTACATGGTGCTATAAGAAAAGGGTCTCATACTTCAAAAACGTAGCTCCACATACCTTGCAGGAAAAAATACTGAGCGCTTTGTTTCGCCCCTAAGGGTATGATAAAAAGCGCTATATAAGAACCAGTATTATTATTATTATTAAATCCTCACTACTCAGGATACACTTCTATAAATCTCATCAACAAGACAATCAAACAAAATTAAATTTAAAGAAATTTTTTTTTATGCTCAACATCAGCCTGTCTGTATTTATTTTCTCAGTAAAAATATTGCAGCCATCATAGGTTTACAGAAAGTTTTTTATGAAAGTCTGTGATCAATTTAATTTTCCAGATATATAGCGGACCACTGGCAACCTTTGAAAAGGTTCAGGTGTGCTAGAACGGAATTGGGGTAAAGTACTTTACAAGTCTAATCAGATAACCAAGAATTATAAGCAGTGATTGTTTGTGTTCATTTGAGGCTAAAGTACACTGCACCCTCTGTCTATTTATATGTTAGCCTACAAGTGGTTCAGTTCCATAGGAATGCAATGAATGCTTAACACTAAATTGTGAGATCAAAAAAATAGGAATGCTCTTACATTAAAACTTATTTTTACACTGTGTAAATTTCATGATACTTAAAAAAATAACTGACAGCTAATAGAGACTCAAATAATAAACCACAAGGGAAACTGACTGGGTAATTTTGTTAATGATTTGGGGTTGAACAAAGAAAAATGTACTAGAGCAGGATTTGCAACGACCTCTAGTTTAATGTACCGGCACTCTATCCAACTGAACTATAAAGCCCTATGTTGGCGGTCTCCCAATTTTGTCAATATCTTTGCTCGAGGGTGCCAATCAGAATTGCCATAAAACTGTTAACTGTCATATAACCAGGGATCACACTCAAGTATACGATACAACCTGGGAAGCGGCAGCCAGGGGATCACCCTAAGGGGATGCGACTTGTTATTTCAGATATCAAATAATAAACCACAAGGGAAAATGACTGGGTAAATTTGTTAATAATTTGGAGTTGAACAAAGAAAAATTGACTAGAGCTGGATTTGAACCAACAACCTCTGGATTAACGTGCCGGTGCTCTACCAACTGATCTAGCCCTACATGTATGTTTGTCAATATCTCGTTTCTCCGAGGCGCTGCAATATTATTACACATCATGGGCGTTAATGTAGCAAAATGTTGTTTTGGGGCTTTTTTAACACAAGATTTCAGTTATGTAATGAACAATATGCATGCAAATTTAAACAGTGTACATGTAACTATTCAAACCCAACCCATTACATTTTCTCAGGTTAAACACATGACCTGTCAATCAATAGGTTGGTGAAGTGGCATATTTCCTCGCCTTCCACCTCTAGGACCCCGGTTCGAATCTCACCGGGGAACTATGTGGATTGGGTTGTCAGTCCCTACCTGACTGCGTGGGTTTTCCCTGGAGTATTTCTCTGGCCCACATCTACAAATGAATGTTCCTTCTTTGTCTTCTCTCCATTAGGCTCTTGGCTAGTATAGTGATTAAGTTCGCTTTTCTGAGAGTGCTTGGCTTCACAACCAGAATTAATAAATGAGATAAAAAAAATACAGTGTTAAAGTGAGTTATCCACAACTATTGCGTGAATGATCCATTATAACATGA
Source organism: Leptasterias polaris (assembly GCA_037783415.1). Lineage (NCBI taxonomy): Eukaryota > Metazoa > Echinodermata > Asteroidea > Forcipulatida > Asteriidae > Leptasterias > Leptasterias polaris. Next base: position 2,079,249 of record JAZGTN010000014.1, on the reverse strand, counting down.
GCAAACTTTGTGTAACCTAGAGCATACATTGTGAGAACTCAAATTTTATTTAAGAGATGTTAATTTTGCATCAGGGAGAAAGAATATAATTTGTTTTTTACCCTTACAACGATGTGTGTTAAGCACTGTTTACTCAGTACTTTCCAGAGTTTTGTGAAAACAAAATTCACAGGCAAATCACTCAAAGGTCGTGGGTTCAAATTCCACCCGAGTGATTTGCCTGGGGATTTTTTTTTCACAGAACTGAGTATACAGTGCTTTATACACATCGGTGCAAGGGTAAAAACCAAAATATATTCAAATGTTATTAATGATAATGAGTGTACATGTACTTTAGAAAGACATATGTTCCTACATATCGAACACTTCGCACCCAAACTTTTTTTGTAACATGTAAAATCAAACTTTAACAATTTAGTCAACTTTAATTTAATTGATAACAAACTGATTCATACAGGGTGGTTTAACAATTAGTACCACAAAATTACTAACAATTACTATTTAATTTCACTTAATTTTAATTTCTCTTATAATTTTGAGAATGTGCCAGCTGAAATTTTGTCACATGTGGCTGCAGTATTAGAAGGTCAGCCATTCTGCGACTCAAATTGCGTGTTAAGATATAATGGTGCACAAATCTCACAAAGTGCGCATTACCTAGTTACACAGAGGAAAATTGACTCCCTCTGGCGTATAACCAAGATGTACTGTGGGTGATGACACCAGGTGAATTTGGTCATTACTGTAGGTAAATTGTATTAAAGCATTTAAATCAACCTAACATTGTTATATCCCAAACCCTTTGGAAAATTGTTGCCATACAGGGCGGGGAAGATAGCTCAGTAAGGGGCAACATTAAGTTGTGAATGATCACACCGTTCACATTCTGACTGTAAAAGTCGGCTCAAAATGCAACTAATTGTTAACAACTGAATTATTCAGAGTGGCCGTCAAAGATTTATACCACCCATCTAGAAACAATAATTGACCTAACATTATGTGCCTATTGACCCCTGACATCACATCTGGCTATAGGGAGTTCAGTTGTATGTAAAGATGTGTGGTTCAAGGGACTCCTAAACTGGCAATAACCAAGATTGGTCATGGGTGAATGGAAGGTAAATTGGGTCAATAGGTACATTGATGTCCTTGAAAAGCTGACGAACTGAATTTCACGGGTTAAAGATTAATACCACTTCACATCGAACAATTACTAATACCCTAACTTCAAGTTTTCTGCCTGTTCATGTGTATGGTCCTTGGTACAGATTACTGAGGTAGTGACAACATTTTGAGCTTTAAACCACTTTACTACATGTAACAAGTTTGGTTTTGTAGTGTTGTTATCAATATTATTTGTATACATGAAAATGCTTTTGTAAAAGAGAGGAAATGAAATAAAGAGTAGGAGATGCTGTCTCCAACATTACATTCCATTACATTGTTATAGGTACAATTTCTAAGAGGTCCTTTAATTTATTTATATAACAGCAGTTATTTTTAATTATTCTGCAACTAACAAGAACAAGCATGCAGATATTCTACTTTGTGGCGATTAAAACCTGCCAAAAATTGATTGGGACACTCAGCAGCCAAAAAGTTCAATTCATCGTAAGAAGATGCATCAAGATTTTGGTCTTGTGCAACTGAAAAAAATTATTACCTGGCCAAAATCGCAAAATGTTCTTGATTTGATTTGCACTAATAATCCTAACAACATCAGCAACATACAGAGGGACACAGGAGTGAGTGATCACCTCATATTAATGTTTGATACTTATGAAACCCAAGAGACAAAACAAACCTCCAGCACAAAGTTTATACTGGTAAAAAAGCTGACATTACGAAGGTCTCAAATCATGGCTAAACAAGTGCAGTGAGTAATTTTTCCAAACAATTCCCAACCAAAGATCAGTGGAGGGAAAATTGGAAGCTATTTAAGAAGTACACCCTTGAGGCAATGGACAGGTTTATCCCCCACCGGTTGTCCAAGAGCAAACAAAGTCACCCTTGGATTAACAGAGAAATCATAAGACACATGAGATAAAGGGACAAACTGCATGCTCGTACCCACAAAATGAAATCACAAAGTCTGTGGAGCTGTTACAGATAAAAACGCAATTATGTTACCAAGTTGCTCAGACCCATTTTTCAATGTAGACAGAAATACAACTTCATAACTAACTTTTAATTATATGCGTAGAATGGTATATTAAACTATGGATTGTACCATATCTTTTTGTATGTCTGTTTTTTTAATCCTAAAAAACAAAAGTAAAAAATTATGCTTAAATCTGAATGAGATAAACAAAATAATGTTAATCATACAACAAATGCCTGTCGCATAGAATGCAAGTCTTGTGCGTACGTTTGTTTCCTTCATGCATTGAAGCAAATGTACATGGGACCAAGTGGTCCCCAAAACGCTTGAATATGTGCGAGACTTGCAAGGTCTATTAACAACCAACTAAATCGCAGGTTTATAAAATCTTTTCAGGGTCCATTACTTGGAGCCAATTAAGCAGACAATAAAATTATTGCTTCTTGCTAAGCAAATTTAAGCAGAACACCAGTTGCAAACATTACATTAGTTCCTTCCTTCATATGTTTTAGCTGGTAATTTCTAATATTAGCACAATTGCTTTTTGCAGCTCTATGAAATTGCGGGTCCAGACAATGACAACGAAATATCTTGGGTAAACTTCCTTCATTGACTCGATAATGAGCCTTATTTCCTGTTGATTGATGTTAGATGATTTTTGATCCAGTACTTGATAGAAGACCATTCCCTGTGCTTAAACGTTTCAGGGTGAGCAGTAAGCACCTCTTCACATGCTTTTTTTCCTGGTATCTGATTACGCCGTATGTTTGATCCAAGACATTCGTAGATAACCTGTTTTTCCTCCTTGGACCATGGTCTTCTTACTGATAACTTCTTCTTGGAAGCTTAAACATAAAGGAAAAGGGGGTAATCAATGCTTTATGCTTTCAAATGACACAAAAAAGGTTTGTTCATACCATGGTCTAAACAATTTTTAAATGTTATCGTTCAAGAACCACACACGTTCAGATAAAGTCTCTCACCTTTCTTTTGCAAAAAAAATAATTCATAAACCATGATAAATAAAACAAGCACCCTCGGCTTTGCCTCAGATGCTACATGTACCTAACTTGCCCCCTGTATGTGTACATGCCATGCTGAGACCACACTCGGGGCTTCACAACTGCATAATCTTCAATTTAAAGTAGCACATCTGGGTGTGATAGAAAATGAATCCTAGTTTTTGGACCTTTATTACAATTCAGTTCAGACAAGAGCTGACACAGGGGCTTGTGTACTCCATACCTCAGTATGATCCTCCGGCTTTTGTTATTATGGTCCTTCTAAAATTAAACAACTCTTCAGGGTCATGGGATACTAGTGCTTTAATGATTCTAAGTGCTTTTTATGAACCAAGTTTAAGGAAGACCTATCATTGGCTGAGATTTGGAAGTTTTCATTATTTGACCTCAGTGCTTGTGGCCTATATGCAAAGAAGGGGTCTAATAAGAACAGCAGTGCCAATACCTTGGGGAAACATTATCATATATCAAACCCGCTCACCCCAGACTATAAGAATAGGCCTATATGGTCTGCATCCCAAAGATACATGAACAAAAATTAATAGGCTCCATCTGACATTAAATTTGCTTAAGAATTAAGAACTTGCATTTATTATATTGTTATAGAGATATTTAATTGTCCCCATAAAATCACTCGTCTCCCCATCCCAAGACTGACAAAACTACCAATACCCCATTACACGAGTAATTATGTCGTACGCTCTTTTCCCGGAACTGTGTTAGTGAAATCAAAGCTACAGAAATGTGTCTCCCATTAATTGTGTACATACCTTGTGTAGACTTAATCCTTACACCTTCACAGCGACCAGAATTTGCCTATTATAAGCAGACAATTTGAAAGTATAATTACTATCCCAAAAATAAGTAGCTATTTATAACTAACTATTCCTTTAATAGTTGCAATCCTCTTGTGCTTTGTTGTATCTTTGTAAAACAGAAATTAAATGTCAGCTGGCAAGCAAAAGCCAAAAATCATTCTTAACTTTCTGTAAGCCATTCAAAAATATCTCAATAATTCTAAAATAATTTTTAATGTAGGGTTCAAACATTAAATCTTGGAAAAAACTGTGAAACATTCCATTTACAATTTCTTTTTTATGTTGAACAAAAGATACTTTGTCATCTAAATATGAAATATTAAATTCCCCTTGCAATGAAGTTTTTAAGCATGTAGGTCAAGTATACTATCATAAACCTTCAGCGATTAATTGTCAACTAATGTACCTGAGTTATGCTTGTACTCTATCATGTCTGGGTTAAGTAAACCTTAACAATACCGCTGCATGATATTTAGAGATTTCTTACATGTGGTTTAATCGCTGTTTTATAATCAATGGGGCACTCTTTTGCTGCCATAATGCGATAATACAACACATGTGTCCACTTTGCACTCTGACTTTAAAGTCATAAAAATGCTAAAACATGATTAGTCTAGCATGTACATGTAGTGCATCAACAAATCATCAGAATGGAACCTAAAGTTTGTAGTAAATTGAACTTATTTATTCTGTATGTGTTAATCACGCTTAAAAGGTACATAATCGTCAAGTTTAGGTCATGTTCAACCTGCATGCATGTACAACCCCAACAATTGTGACAACAGTTGAATGTATGCATGAAAACAAAATAATCTAATACTTTGTACATTTTAAATACCTGAGTGCCTGTCTTTGGTTGGCTGCTGATTACTCGTTGCCGCGGTTGGTCTATAACAATTGTTCAAATAAAAAGTAGTAGACAATAGTTATACATCTTTTCATGACATATTTTTGAGGGATATTTCTAAATATGGTAACAAAAAAGCATAAACCATTACATAATCTTGCTAGTAGTTGAAATAGCTTTTAGAATGCGAGTGCATTTGCAAACCAACTCTCTTGTTTTTAAAAGAATACAAATAAAACAAATTCAAATTGTAAAAGTCAACTGTGTACACCCCAGTTGTGGCGTTGTTTTCAAATATTATATTACTTGGATTTGGGATTGGAGGGGGTTTTAAAAATGACATTAAAGAATTTCACTATTTACAAGGTCACAAGTTGTTTCCATTCATGGAATCTATAAGAATCAAAGTGTTGTAATGTACAAACCTTGCTGTGATCCTTCCTCTTCACTTTCAGATGACTGAAGTTGCAGATCTTGATAATACAAAATGAATAAATGAAAAAAAAATGTAAACAAATAAAAATTATGGTTTTTAGTTTGTCTTAGTAGTGAATTTGTTTAGTATAAATATAAGTATATAATAACATTTTTAAGAATAGATATTAATTTCTTATCATTACACCGCGGTGTGTATTAAGCACGTATACATGTACTCGGTACTTTCCCGAGTTCTGTGAAAAAAATCCACAGGCTGTTTTAGCAGCGGGTACCGCAACGATTTAATAGCTTGGTGGTCTAGTGGTAAAACATCTGCTCTAGCAATGCAAAGGTCGTGGGTTCAAATCCCACCCGAGTGATTTTCCTGTTGAATTTTTTCACAGAACTCGGGGAAAGTACTGAGTATACAGTGCTTAATACACATTGGTGTAATGGTAAAAACAAATAATAAAATTGTTTTTCTTCTTAAATTATATATTTATTAGTTTTTCCAAGTTCTTTTTTCTTGGTTTTCCTTTTTCATATTTTTTTTTAAGGTGAGGGCTACACTTAATCGATTTGGGCTGTCGACCCAAATCAACTGTCACCAGCTACTCCTGGGGCTGATGAAACAGGGTTACCCCCTTCACAGTCCATAAGGATGTAGGCATGAATGGGTATCATCCACTAGGAGCCTGGCTGGTTGAGCAGAATGTAAACCTTCCCAACTTTATATGAAGCAAAATTATGATTAAGTGCCTTGCACAAGGGCACAAGTGTCATGACTGGGATTCAAACCCACACTCTGATGCTGACAACACCAGAGCTTGGGTCCGGTAAACTAGACCGCTTGGCCATGAAATGCCACGAACTGCGATGGACTTCATGGTAATAGTTAAATACTGACCTGCTGCTATTATTTACATATGTTTCTTCATCTGCGAGTATGTTGTGACTTTTGCTGATAGCTAAAGGTTTCAAGCAGACACCATGATATAAAAGACAATAAAGGTTTTTACACCTAGGAAAGGGGAGCATTAACTCGACCCCTCATCAAGTGTCCAGAGCACCATGGACAACATCCTAGAAGACAATAATTTAAATGGAGTCATACATACCATCTAGTGTGATGTCATCAAGCTTTTGACCAGACAGTTTGGAAACCTTTCCTTGATCTACAGCAACTAAGAGCTTGCTGACCTTAGCCAGCTCTATGGTGGACTCGTGCTTGCGATAGAAATCCCTGTGGACGTTGATGTCATGTCCAAGGTGACGAGCAAGCCAGTCAAGCTCATTATTACTGAGGTCGATGATTTGGGAGACTGTTGCAACATATTTCCTTAGTTTTGTACTGGTTACAGCCTCTGGTTCTTTGAGATTGGCCCGTCTAGATACAGCCTTCAAGCAATCCCAACCCCTTAAGGGTCTTGTAGAGTTCCGTGGGCGAGCAAAGATATATGGGTTTTCTGCTAGCACCCCAGATGCTTCACGTTGCCTCTGAAGAACTTCAATAGCTTGCTTCACATCTTTGGTAAGAAGAACTGGAACAGCACGACCTCGCTTCCCTCTGATTTGCACCATGTCAAGTCTGAAACATAAGAAGTAATTTACTTTAAAGGCACCTGGCAGTGGTATTTTTTCTAAATAAAGCTTTTGTCATTAATATATACATTTTTATGAGTGGAATGTGAAACAATTTACTAAGGTTAAAAAATTGTATTTTTCTTTTAATTACAAATTAAAAAATAGGCCCCCCTTTGCATAGCGCTGTTCGTGACGTCAATCGAGGCAGGAGAAAATGTGTAGTCTGGCCCCGTACATTACGTCTGGGTACCTGATCAGTATGATGCGTTTTCGTATTCGGACGTCACCACCCAGTGCAATCCTAGGACAGTGTACAGTCGACTAATACGAGACGCCAGTTTATACGAGGTTTTTCACCGGTCCCGAACTGTCCCATGCGCGTTTCTATGTCTTAAAAACGGAAGATACGAGCATGGTCATAACAAGAACACGGATAATACAAGGTATTGTTTTTCCACCAGAAACATTTCGCTGGTAACCTAAGCTTCACTGCAACTTCCCTTGCACACTACTACCAACGAAAAAAATCCCCGGGCTATCCAAGTGTTCGCTGCATAGCGCTGAAAACGACGTCGGACCGGACCACTTTGCCCTCATTATAGCCTAACTTTCGATGCCCGTAACTGCCTATATTTGGGATCTGCAGGGAAAAAATGCTGGCTGACCCCATCTTTAGTCGTTTTGCTGCATCCAGCAGCAATTTTCGCTGGAAAAATGCAAGAAAAAAACCCCTTTTGGATAACCAAACGAAACGTACAATCTCACTACTTGCACGTTTATATACAACGTAAATGCAGGCAAGTTCGAGTGGGGTCAATGTTCAATCGAGGCGAAGTCTTCCTCGATTGACGTCACAAAAAGGGATGGGCGGAGTCGCCCCCAAACAACTTTATCTATTTTTTAAACATATAAATACTGACAAACAATTACTCAAAAAATTGTTTTATTGTTAATATACATATACTCTTATATTTAAAAAAAATAATTCTATTTCCAGGTGACTTTAATTTTCAACCTGCTTAAGAATGACTCAATTTTCATCATTTCACTCACCAGGCTGTCATTTACTATTGGCACCCATTAAGTTTTTTGTTTTCGATATGAAATCTAGACCTGATTTATGCATCAGTGAAATGCCTATGTTATATTTTCATGCTGAGAGTATGTGACACTTACTCCATATCTTCTAATCAAATGATAAAAATTAGTCACAGGTCTGAGTTTAGGCAAATATATTTTGAGTCTGACTCAACACGAAACATGATTTCATAGGCCAAGTACAATGTATGTCAAGTACAATGTATGTCAACAGCATTGTGTAAAAAAAGCAGAGAACTGTGAATTTGTCAGATTTTGTCATTGTCTTTGTTTTTAATAATTGTTCTAAATTTGTTTATTGTTCTTTTTTTTAAAACCAATATGGAAATAAATGTTGATTTAAATTAAATTGAATTACTGTTTTTCTTTCACAGGGAAAAACAAAGTAAAACATATCCATGTAGATGCGAGAACATTCAAGCATGTAAGACAAAAACATACAATGTCACTACACAGTCTCTTGTATAAGGTGGTAGAGAACAAATCAAAAAAACTTGCCCCCCCAAAAAAAAAAAATAATAAATAAGCTGATTACTTGACTTTCAAAGAATCTTTCAAAGGATTTGTATTTACATGTTTGACAACTGAAATGATCTTTGTAAAACGTTATAGATAGTTCCCAATAGATGCCATCTTTACAGACAAATTGCATTTTGGCTTGAAGGCGGGTCAAGCGCTCAAATTATTAACGCAGCCGCGACGTTTACTAAACCAATTGTGCAATGAGTTTTGTGAAATGTGTGCGTGCTGCATGCCGTTCTCACGCGAAACGCATGACGTGAGTTTAAAATTGCCTGTAAAGATGGCCGATTTACATCATACTGCAACCTATCTATAGTTTGTCTGTACATACCTACTGCTTAGTTTCTTCTCCAGCTCAGTCAGTGAACTATTTATTTCCTGATTGGCAAAGTTTTGCCAAGCTGGTCGTTCCTCATAGGTTTTGCACAACATTCTTGAAGCTTCTCCGCCTCTACGCTTGTTGAAAATGATGAGCCTAGAAAGACTTACTTCAACTAGTGCTGTCCAGTTTTCTGGTGATGGACGTTGCTCGAGGTTCCTGCAACGAACTTGAATCTCATCAAGCAAGAACTGCCTCAGCTTGATCAAGTCGGATGTTACTGGCAATATGTCTGGCTTGTTAAACTTCTGGTTTGCAAGTGTGCTTAAAGCATGTGACGCTATTTTATCTGACCATTCGCTTTCATGGAGTTGGAGATACATCTTGGCAGTCTCGTACAGCTCGCTGTCTCTACGTCTGAGAGCTTCCCCTTGCAAAATCAAGGCACACTTTTTCAAAGAGTGCCCAAGTTTCAGGGACAGAGAAGGTATACCAAATACTGGTGTCCCACTCTCAGGGGTGTTATCTTTAAGTTGACACACCACCATTACAGCTTTTATGACCAGGTCAAAGAGGTCAGGCTTCAAGAAATCTGCAAGAAAGACTTCATCTCCCTCCCCCAGAGATCTCAGGGTCAGGACCAATCTGCCTAGTTGCCGCAGCCTCTGTGAGATGTACTGTGATTTTCCAGGGCCAACTTTATCAATCAGGTTTCTCCCAAAAGCAAGGATTATTCTATCTCCTCTAACAACCATAGACACCTGGTCATGTATCATAGGTGAAAGTACATATTTAGACAGGGAAGAATCTTCATGGCTGGGATCAAGAAAAGACTGCAAAATCATTTTGCTATCCTGTTGGATTTTGTGATATGAATCCTCATCTTGTTGCTCTGACGAAGTGATTTCCCTAAACTGACACTTCTTCTTATGCCTCCACAGGAACGTGTTTTGAAAAAAACCCAGACAAAAAGGACATGGCAAATAATCTGAAGTTTTACATTCTTCTCCAAACAGTGGGTTCTTGACAACAATAAGCTGACCAGAGCCTGTAGAAAGAACTTTCATATTGTGGTAAAAGTTCCCTTTGAGTCTTAGTTTCTCAAACTCATGGCTTGGTCTCCGACTTTTTGTTTTAGGCTTCTCCTGGGCTTTAGCATGTTTTACATCAGATTCTTCTGCATGCATTGACTTTAAGTGCCTTGCTGCTTTGGACACAAGTTCTCCACAGTAGAAACAAGCCTGTCGCTTGTCGTAAGCTCTCATGTAATCGCTCTTCTCGTCCAAGGTTTCTATACAAAAATATAATAAAACAAAACATTTCAAGTACCAGGAAATATATCTTAAATTTCAAATGGATTCTTCTGAAATGAGCTGATTATGTGAAGAAAAAGTAGGGTCATCCATCACTCTGTGGACACTTACATGTAGGAGACTGTCACTTAAAGTGAGATTAAATAATATAAAGGGTGTGTGAAACTGCTATTGGGGCCACCATACTGTGGACTGAAAGAATTGAATAGGAGTGTAACATGTAACTGGGCCACCATAGTGTGGACTCATGAAAGAATTGAATAGGAGTGTTACTTGTAACTGGGCCACCATTCTGTGGACACATAAAGAATTGAATAGGAGTGTTACTTGTAACTGGGCCACCTTTCTGTGGACACTTAAAGAATTGAATAGGAGTGTTACTTGTAACTGGGCCACCATTCTGTGGACACTTAAAGAAATGAATAGGAGTGTGACTTGTAACTGGGCCACCATTCTGTGGACACTTAAAGAATTGAATAGGAGTGTTACTTGTAACTGGGCCACCATTCTGTGGACACTTAAAGAATTGAATAGGAGTGTTACTTGTAACTGGGCCACCATTCTGTGGACACTTAATGAATTGAATATGAGTGTTACTTGTAACTGGGCCACCATTCTGTGGACACTTAAAGAATTGAATAGGAGTGTAACATGTACATGTAACTGGGCCATCATTCTGTGGACTCATGAAAGAATTGAATAGGAGTGTGACTTGTAACTGGGCCACCATTCTGTGGACACATAAAGAATTGAATAGGAGTGTTACTTGTAACTGGGCCACCTTTCTGTGGACACTTAAAGAATTGAATAGGAGTGTTACTTGTAACTGGGCCACCATTCTGTGGACACTTAAAGAAATGAATAGGAGTGTGACTTGTAACTGGGCCACCATTCTGTGGACACTTAAAGAAATGAATAGGAGTGTGACTTGTAACTGGGCCACCATTCTGTGGACACTTAAAGAATTGAATAGGAGTGTTACTTGTAACTGGGCCACCATTCTGTGGACACTTAAAGAATTGAATAGGAGTGTGACTTGTAACTGGGCCACCATTCTGTGGACACTTAAAGAATTGAATAGGAGTGTTACTTGTAACTGGGCCACCATTCTGTGGACACTTAAAGAAATGAATAGGAGTGTGACTTGTAACTGGGCCACCATTCTGTGGACACTTAAAGAATTGAATAGGAGTGTGACTTGTAACTGGGCCACCATTCTGTGGACACTTAAAGAATTGAATAGGAGTGTTACTTGTAACTGGGCCACCATTCTGTGGACACTTAAAGAAATGAATAGGAGTGTGACTTGTAACTGGGCCACCATTCTGTGGACACTTAAAGAATTGAATAGGAGTGTGACTTGTAACTGGGCCACCATTCTGTGGACACTTAAAGAAATGAATAGGAGTGTTACTTGTAACTGGGCCACCATTCTGTGGACACATAAAGAATTGAATAGGAGTGTTACTTGTAACTGGGCCACCTTTCTGTGGACACTTAAAGAATTGAATAGGAGTGTTACTTGTAACTGGGCCACCATTCTGTGGACACTTAAAGAAATGAATAGGAGTGTGACTTGTAACTGGGCCACCATTCTGTGGACACTTAAAGAATTGAATAGGAGTGTTACTTGTAACTGGGCCACCATTCTGTGGACACTTAAAGAATTGAATAGGAGTGTTACTTGTAACTGGGCCACCATTCTGTGGACACTTAATGAATTGAATATGAGTGTTACTTGTAACTGGGCCACCATTCTGTGGACACTTAAAGAATTGAATAGGAGTGTAACATGTACATGTAACTGGGCCATCATTCTGTGGACTCATGAAAGAATTGAATAGGAGTGTGACTTGTAACTGGGCCACCATTCTGTGGACACATAAAGAATTGAATAGGAGTGTTACTTGTAACTGGGCCACCTTTCTGTGGACACTTAAAGAATTGAATAGGAGTGTTACTTGTAACTGGGCCACCATTCTGTGGACACTTAAAGAAATGAATAGGAGTGTGACTTGTAACTGGGCCACCATTCTGTGGACACTTAAAGAAATGAATAGGAGTGTGACTTGTAACTGGGCCACCATTCTGTGGACACTTAAAGAATTGAATAGGAGTGTTACTTGTAACTGGGCCACCATTCTGTGGACACTTAAAGAATTGAATAGGAGTGTGACTTGTAACTGGGCCACCATTCTGTGGACACTTAAAGAATTGAATAGGAGTGTTACTTGTAACTGGGCCACCATTCTGTGGACACTTAAAGAAATGAATAGGAGTGTGACTTGTAACTGGGCCACCATTCTGTGGACACTTAAAGAATTGAATAGGAGTGTGACTTGTAACTGGGCCACCATTCTGTGGACACTTAAAGAATTGAATAGGAGTGTTACTTGTAACTGGGCCACCATTCTGTGGACACTTAAAGAAATGAATAGGAGTGTGACTTGTAACTGGGCCACCATTCTGTGGACACTTAAAGAATTGAATAGGAGTGTGACTTGTAACTGGGCCACCATTCTGTGGACACTTAAAGAAATGAATAGGAGTGTTACTTGTAACTGGGCCACCATTCTGTGGACACATAAAGAATTGAATAGGAGTGTTACTTGTAACTGGGCCACCTTTCTGTGGACACTTAAAGAATTGAATAGGAGTGTGACTTGTAACTGGGCCACCATTCTGTGGACACATAAAGAATTGAATAGGAGTGTTACTTGTAACTGGGCCACCTTTCTGTGGACACATAAAGAATTGAATAGGAGTGTTACTTGTAACTGGGCCACCTTTCTGTGGACACTTAAAGAAATGAATAGGAGTGTGACTTGTAACTGGGCCACCATTCTGTGGACACTTAAAGAATTGAATAGGAGTGTTACTTGTAACTGGGCCACCATTCTGTGGACACAAAGAATTGAATAGGAGTGTTACTTGTAACTGGGCCACCTTTCTGTGGACACTTAAAGAATTGAATAGGAGTGTTACTTGTAACTGGGCCACCATTCTGTGGACACTTAAAGAAATGAATAGGAGTGTTACTTGTAACTGGGCCACCATTCTGTGGACACTTAAAGAATTGAATAGGAGTGTTACTTGTAACTGGGCCACCATTCTGTGGACACTTAAAGAAATGAATAGGAGTGTGACTTGTAACTGGGCCACCATTCTGTGGACACTTAATGAATTGAATATGAGTGTTACTTGTAACTGGGCCACCTTTCTGTGGACTCTTAAATAATTGAATAGTGACCCAGTTACAAGTCACACTCCTATTCAATTCTTTAAGTGTCCACATAATGTTAACCCAGTTACAAGTCACAAATCCTATTAATCCATGAGCCAGCCACACATGCCGGTAACAACATCAGGGACTAAATCTCATATCACTTTCTTAAATCACTTCTCTTGTTGCAAATAATCCACAACTTAACTACTTTCAAAGATCATGTAACTTTGCTAAAGGGAGATAGACCTATATTTATGCATAAAATCATAAGTAGGCCTACTATTACAAATATTATGTGAAGTTTCAGCCTCTGGCTCACGGACTAATAGAACAAACCTGCACCACAACCTTCTTCAAAACCTTACAAACAACAGATATATATAAAAATAACCAAAGGCATTTTTCAACAAAATGTCACTGATACCAATTAATTTCTCTTGAAGACTTCTTGATTAGGCATGCCATGCTTGCCAAGTTACAAATACAACGGCGGTTTGAGTATGCACAACTCAATTATTCACAGTTCATGCAAATACATGCATGAGCTTAAAAAATGTTACTATCTAAACAGCTGTTGGCTTTACAACAACTAAAGAGGGTAAGAAGTTTAAAATTTTACGGTGACAATCTTTCAAAAACTGGTAGTATAAGCAAATTTTGGGGAAAGGCTATGGTAAGATGGGTTTTTGCAACAAAAAAGTGAAATTAGAATTAGTCCCTTGAGTTTGTACCAATACATGAAATTTCAGCCCCTTTACTCATGGACTTTATTCATTTCTTTAAAATGTCCACAGAATGAAGACCCATTTACATGTCACACTCAGGGTCCAAAGAATGATGGCCCCACACTCCAGTTCATTTCTTTAAGTGTCCACAGAATGGTGGCCCAGTTACAAGTAACACTCCTATTCAATTCTTTAAGTGTCCACAGAATGGTGGCCCAGTTACAAGTCACACTCCTATTCAATTCTTTAAGTGTCCACAGAATGGTGGCCCAGTTACAAGTCACACTCCTATTCAATTCTTTAAGTGTCCACAGAATGGTGGCCCAGTTACAAGTCACACTCCTATTCAATTCTTTAGGTGTCCATAAAATGGTGGCCAAGTTACAAGTCACACTCCTATTCAATTCTTTAGGTGTCCATAAAATGGTGGCCAAGTTACATGCACTCCTTTTCATTTCTTTAAGTGTCCACAGAATGGTGGCCCGCGGTAAAGAATTGAATAGGAGTGTTACTTGTAACTGGGCTACCATTCTGTGGACACTTAAAGAAATGAATTTTGATGTGACTTGTTACTTTGCAATCATTTTGTGGACATAATAATGACTGTCATCGTTCTCATCAGCCTGGTCAGTATAATATCCTTTACATTACTTGCATCATCACTACAATTTCATAAAACAATTTTAGAATTGTTACCTTTCTGCTCAGCATAATTAGTTTCATTGTCAGCATCACAGTAGGTCTTTGCATCATCGTGAGCATCATCACTAGTCAAATTGCTTTGAGGTGCAGTTGATAGTGATGGCTGATCTCGTTTATTAGGGCCGTATGATTCCTGCAAGTAAATCAGGGAGCGTAGGTTTAATTTAAGGAATGGAAGTAAAACAGGTCTCCAGTTTTAATAATCTTCAGTTAATTGTAATAAACAATAAAACATACCAAACATTATCTGGCATAAAAGTGCCATTCATAAAGGGTGCTGGTCCATACAAAATGAAGATTTCTAATGTTTGTGTTGAAGACATTGGTGTCTTGAGTCGTCATTTGAAGATTTAAATGATTTAAACTGAAAGGATAATTTAATTTAAAAGTTTACATCACCATGGACCCTTTCAAAAACAATCCACAATTTAAAAGATTTAAACATGTTTTTCCCCTGAAAATGACTGCATATCCAAGGGATCTAGTTTTGCAATATTAGCACCATTCACAGGAACAGGCAATTGCCCTCCAAACTAATGATATTTTATAGAAAAGTGAAATCACTGTCCATTTTTAATAGTGACATATTGCAAAACCCTAACCAAATTCTTCATGAGCTGTTCGTCTTCACCACATTTTAAGTCTTAATTAAATGAAACAAATCCAAGGCATGCACTTACCTTCTGTCTGTTCTTTTCCAACAGCAAGTAACTTGGAGATTGAAGTCGATCATGTAGACTATGAACTGTTAATGAATGAAGAGAATGTAAGAAACAGAAGAAACTGTTTTAATAAACAACTAGAAATTTTCCATGATATCTGTTAACAGTAGAACTTAAATGGAATGGCAGCAACAACTTCAATGCAAATCACCTAATCTAATTGCAATAACAAACATAGAAGGGTGATACCACAACCAGTGCGCATGAATAAAGGTTCTTCCAGAGTGGATTTACATTTCATTCATGCAGAGAAGTGCTTAACCAGTGCTCAATTCTGAAAACTAATATAAGAATATTATGAAATAAGATCATACTTCCAAGTATTTCACTAGTGCCACTGTCATCACTTTCATCCTCATCGGTATCTGGCACATAGTCATCATCATTTGAATACTCCTCACTCTCATCAATGCTTGCATCATCGTTCAACACGAGATTGTTGTCTCCATTAGAACTTGGAACAGCAGTCGATGTTGATGGCTGATCTTGTCTTTGGGCAGAAGATACCTGCAAGTTTAATAGGGAAGTTATTTTAGGTTTTCTTGTGCTACAATTGGAAGGCTAATAGTTATAAAATAAAAGCATCTTAAAAAACTACAAGGCATTGATTTTTGAATCAATGTTATATAATATACTCAAGTACATAATGATCTTTTTATCAATAAACTGGTATGAAGAGAAAAGGGAAGCAATCTTTCGAAAGAGTGAGTCACTTCTGCAGATTGCAGCAACTAGTCAGGAGAATTTCCTCATCAGATAATAATAATAATAATAAAAGATCTTATATAGCGCAGAATCCGCCTAAAAAGGCGCCCAAAGCGCTTCACACAAACAATAATAGCAAGAATTTAAAAAAGCACAAGTAAATGACAAGAGGTAACTAATAATTAATCGAAATATAAATCCACCACTCAAATACAAGGAATTAAAATCACTAATTTTAAAGATAGGCTGAAATAGATCGAGATACTTTGCGAATTGGATCACCTAACGGATAGCCTAGTAAATAAAATGTGCTGATTTATGCCTGAGTAGATATTTAAAACCTTGAGAGTTCATACGTTAGAAATCTGATCGCTAAGGGTAGGTCCCATAAAATATTTTGCTAAGTTAGAAATAAAAACAGTTGGGAATAAGTGCTTATTTTTCAAGTAACAACCGAAAATTTTACAATTTGTAATGACACTCTTATTAATTAACTTTTAAAAGTCCCATCTGTCAGAAACCTGTCGGCCGAAACCTGCAAATCCCTCAAGTATCTGCTGGAAATTCTCTACTTAATTTTAATTTTCACAAGAACTTCTTGCACTGGTCTGAATGATTTTCTGATATTACTGCTAATTTGAAGTGTGTGATCATGAGTAATTATCTGACAAATAACTGAGTTGTTTATACATGTACAATTTTAATTCAATTCCAATGTTTATTATTCGATTGAGTTGAATAGAGAACCATTTTTTGTCATAACTCGTATTTCCCCCAAAATTTATTGTGCATAACAACATCTCCAATGCCTCTCTACAAGTATAATCATGCATAGAGTATGTTATACATGTACTATACTGTTAGTCTTTTAGATGGGTATGTGCAGCTATGATTGTTCATTTTCGCATACACGGGGGGGGGGGGGGGGGGGGGGTGGATTGGTCTATCATCAGAAAATACACTTGGGTTGACAAATGTCCATATTTAGACACCTAAACAATATTGAAATGAATACAATGTACAGTGACACTGACTGGTTGGTTGCTGAAAATAGGTAGTTTGTTGAGATATAACAATTCAACCTCACAAGACCTGACAACTATAGCCCAACTGAAATCAAAGATAGGGTCATTGGTGGTTTAGGCCCTTCGTTGTTTCAGCGAAGCAGCTCCACTGAACAAAGGGTTATACAAAGAGTAGCAGGAGACTGGCTTTCCTGGAGATCTAATTTTTTAGCAAGACTATGCGAATGGAATGAAATGAAAAATGGACCCGAACAACAAGATCATTACAGTTATACAACCAATATACTGAGTTATAAGACTAAAAAGATTGACATGTTTCCATAACAACTGACATTTCTTGTCAAGTATTTGGATTATAGTACATGTATACTGTTTGTTATTTGGTCACACTTTCATTTTGTGTATGTTACCTATCACCCAAATTAAGCCAGGAGCAGCAATACATGCTTTGGCCATCAGCAATGAGATGTGCTGGATCAAAGGATCAATCAAATGTGCCAATAATATATTAATTGAGTGCGGAAGTTTCTGTTAAACAATCAGTGAATTAACTGGTAACTCCCAGCACTGGTATTTATTTCTCCTTTTTTATAAATTCTGTTAAAAAGAATGTAACAATTTCAAGATACTTACTTTCTCCTTTTTCTTTGGTACCAGAGAACAAGCAGAAAGTTTTTCATGAAGACTTGAAACTGTGAATAAAAAAAACCCAAGTTGGAGTTAATTGGTTTGCTCAGATGAAATAGCATTTTAGTGATGTAGCAAATGTTGTGAAAGACAACTTTTGAAAATAACAGGAAGTTCAATGAAATTACCCCCTGGTTATTGCATCACATTCACCCCTGTGGTGCATGATGTATACAGTACATAAGTTGTGGACTCCTCCTCACTCACATCCTCACTCACATCATCACTTACATCATCACTTACAACATCGCTAACATTTCATAAACCAATGTGAGAATTGTATACCTTCTTGTTCTGTATAGTTAGTTTCATTTTCAGCATCATAATTGGTCTTTGTAGCATCGAGAGCATCATCACTTAAAGTGGTGTGTCCATTACAGATTTGAATGGCAGTTGATGTTGATGGCTGATCTTGTTTGTTTGGGGCAGGTGATTCCTGATTAAATGGAAATATAATTGCGGTTGCTAATTAAATTCACAACAAACTCAGTATAGACTGTGTAAGTGTCACGAGAATCGGAACAAGACTGCACCCTAAATGAAGAACAATTTTCTTTTTGGAAATCAAATCTTTGTTTTAAATTATATTTATGACAACATTCTGAATTAAAAAAATGCTCAATACAATTTTTTTTTAAATGAGTTTTAGTTTTAAAAAAAAATAATAATAATTTGTTAACTCTTTACAAAACCCTTTTGCAAAGTCACGCCCGAATTTTTGCAATCAGTAAAAGCTTGCTTATACGTGAACGCACAATTGCCGCACGGGTGTAAAATTGATGAGTGATGCAGTTTATGGAGGATGCTGACGCCTCAGCAACCATAAGCAGCAATAAAAAGGCTCAGCGTCCGGCAATTATCATTGCGCAACAAAAACAAGCGTTTACTTAATTTTTATGTTCAGCAGGTAGGCAAACATTCTTAACTTTTTGCAAGTAACCAGAAGCTAAGGTCAAGTTTTATTCTCAGATATTCTTATAGTTATTTTGTTGAATATATTTTACTTTCAGGTTTTGTATCACTTAGTATTACATTCAACAACATATATAAATTACATGGCCATTATTAACTATGTTAAACTAAAATAATTCACAAAACAAAATCTTCCCACGTAGAACTCCATAATGGTTGGGACCACAATAGTTACGGAAGTTTGAATACGCGCGAGACTTACATAGAGTTTGTTTGTTTTGATGCAGTAAAATGAAAGATAGCCTCTGTGATTGGAACTTTTGTGTACATAGTTTTGTTATGTATCTAAAGAAAACTTACCTTCTGTCTTTTCTCTGGTAGTAAGGAATGAAGAGTTAGACTTTCAGGTCTGCTAGAAACTGGTGGATTAAATAAGTCAATGTATTTGAATTAATATAATTAATTTGTACGGGCTGTTTAAATGAAAAAAGGTAAAAATTTCAATATCCTCAGAATAAAAAATGCAAATTCTACATGTATGCAGGTGATTATGCAAGCATTAAATTTCAAAGAGACTGGTACCGGGGCCACAATGCTGTGAAAACACATGCAGTAACATGTAACATGCAGTTTTGTTCCATGGCTTTTGTTTCAAGTAAGAGTCCACTTTCAAGTTGTTTTTATATCTGAGTCATTTGTTCTCAGTATAGACCCATTGCATATGACGTCATCATCTACACGCGCGTAATTTTTGGGGTCAAAACGTGCACAAAAGAATGGTACACGTGTTTACAAGCGCATTGTGCGTAAACACGTGTACCATCCTTTTGTGCACGTTTTGACCCCCAAAATTACGCGCATGTATGCGCGTTGCGCGTTGTGCAATGGGTCTATAAGTCCAAGTCCAAATCATGTGAACACAAAAACAAGTTATTGAACAAATAACATTTAACATTGGTGTGACATGTAATTCTGTCTTTCAAGTTATGATTGCCTACAATTATATGTACATAATTATTTGTGAATTGTTTAAGTTAAATTAAGTTTATGTTATAAAGTTTTCAAGATTTTTGTTTCAGTGTTAGGACTTGGAGGCAGTTTTTTATTAAGTAGTATTGATTGCACGATTCAGGAACATGGAGTCATTCTGTGCGGTTGTATACCCCTCCTGAATAAGCTGATACATCCATGTCATCAACGAGTAAAAACAGCAGCAAATGCTCTTCCTTCAATATCGCCCACTGGAATGCACAATCCATTCGGAATAAAACCACAACATGTTCCGATTACATCCTAGAACACGACTTAGACATTGCATTTCTCACTGAAACATGGCTCAATGAAACTGACCAAGTTGTTATTGGTGAATTAACCCCACTTGGCTATGCCTTCCTGAAAATCCCTAGAGGTAAAAGCAACCATGGTGGTTTGGGAGTCATCTACAAGAACGCCTTGAAATTGCGGGTTATTACATCCGATTTCAACTCAACCAACTTTGAACAGGCTATCATTACTGATAAACAAAGGAGAGTACTATACGTGCTTGTTGAGGCCCCCATCATCTGAAAATGGTCTGAAAACATCCAAGTATTTAAATGATTTTGATAAATTTCTAAATCATCCCTTGGTGGCAAAGCCCTACTGCTTGGCAATTTCAACATCCATGCTGATACACCTGACAAATCTGACGTCAAGCGCTTTTTGACATCAGTTTCGGGAGCCAGGTTTTGTCAACATTTAAGCGGCCCCACACATAAGGCTGGACATACCTTAGATTTGATTCTCTCACGTCCAGAGGACAGATTGGTCAAGAATATCAGTATCGGCACTCGTCTTTCGGATCATCACATGATTTTGTGTACACTTGACATTAACAAACCGGCCATTGAAAAAGAAGTCAGATCAACCCACAATTTACAAGACTTTGATCAAGCATCTTTACATAAAGATCTTACGTTTAAGTTTGAAGTGCTCCTGGATTTAACTGTTGACATCGACATCTTAACTGTTCAAAGGCAATATCTTGAAATCGTCACAGATTCTCTTAATACCTACGCACCTATCTCTCAAAAAGTGCACAGCACTAGGAAACGACAGCCTTGGGACAACTCGGATATTCATCAAGCACACCAAGAACGAAGAAGATATTCATCAAGCACGCCAAGAACGAAGAAAGCTTGAGAAAAAGTGGCGGAAAGGCAGATCTGAAGTTTCCCATCAAGTTTACATCAAGCTTATATCAAGCAAAACAAACTGGTCAACTTCAATGATTGACAAATAAAAGAAACGTCATTTCAAAACTCAACTCTTATCTGCAGACTCAAAAACAGTCTTTAAGATTGTAAACAGGCTTAATTCTTAATAACAACAGGCAAAGAATCTTTGTGATGACTTTTCTGTTTCAAATATCCACAGTAAATTGCAAACTGAACAATGTAAAATTGATGAGTGTATTGAATAATCAATTGAAAACTCTGTATTATGTAACCTTTCTGAATTCAGACCTCTAAGTGAAGACCAGGTTATGCTATTAATAAGGCAACATCCAAAAGTTGTCTCCTTGATCCTATTCCCACATGGTATCTCAAACAAAACAGTTATTTTTTTGTTCCTGTTATTACTCGCTTAATTAACATGTCTCTGTCCACAGGAGTTTTCCCTGATTCTCTCAAACAGGCAGTGATGATCAGCCCAATCATCAAGAAGCATGTCATTGGATCCAAATGATATGAAAAATTATCATCCTGTGGCATATTCCTTTCCTTTCAAAGTTGATTGAGAAACATGCTTTTACCTGTTTAAACAAACACATGGCCAAACACAACCTTGGTGAAAATCTGCAATCTGCATACCGCACCACACAGTACCGAGAGCACCCTGCTTATTGTGAAGGATGATATCATGAAGTGTCTCCACAATCAGCAAGCCGTGTTCGTTGTTCTACTCGACCTCTCAGCCGCATTTAATACGGTGAATCACAACATTCTGACAAAGAGGACTGCCAACGAGATTGGTCTGACAGGAACTGCACTAAAGTGGTACGAGTCTTACTTTACTGGGAGAACCACTAAAGTATGCATCAACAGCATTGTGTCCGCGCCTCAAAAGATGGACTACGGACTTCCACAAGGCTCCATTGTTGGTCCTGGTTCCTTTAAGATCTACATCATCCCTATTGGCCGCATCATCTGAAAATATAAAAATTGCTACCACATGTACACAGACGACATCCAACTCTATCTCAGTTTCGACCCCTCCGATCATACTTCTATCCAATCTGCATTATAAAACTAGACTTGGAACATGTATCACTGAAATTAAACAGTGGATGTCAAACAACATGCTCAAATTGAACGATAGTAAGACCACATTTTTTATAGCCATCTCTTCTCACAACAAATGCAACATGCCCCCTGTCCACCTGCAGATTGGTGCTGAAATTGTCCATCCTTCTGAAACTGTGCACAATCTAGGTGTTTTCTTTGACAGCCAAATGTCTATTTCCCCACACATAACACGCTTGTGCAGCAGTACGTAACCTTCCATCTTCGCAACATCGCCCGTATACGTCTTTTTCTTGACAAAGACTCATGCCGGCACATCATAAGATCTCTGGTGCTATCACGACTAGACTACGGGAACTCACTGCTTCTGGGATCTAATGCATCTGACATACAAAAACTTCAACATTCAAAACTGGGCATCCAAACTCATTCACTGCGCCAACAAATATGATCATGCAACACCATTCCTAAAGCAACTGCACTGGCTGCCTGTCAAGGAACGAATCCAATATAAAATGTTGTGCTTGATCGTCTACAAATGCCTTAATGATCTGGGCCCAGCATATTTAAAACCGTGTTTGGTTTTGTATACCCAGGAGAGTTGGCTTGCGATCATCAAAAGACTCCCGGCTTGTGGAACACAAAATTCATTACAGATCTCTTGCATCAGCTGCAGAAAAAACATTCTCTTTTGTCGCCCCTAAACTTTGGAATAGTCTCCCTCGATCTCTGCGCTCTGCCGATTCACTTCACATTTTCAAGAAGCATCTGGAGTCGCCCCTATTCCCACAATGATTGTTTGTTTGCTTTCATACTTTGCAATTTCGTATCATTGTATGCCATGTATCTTGGTGTATCATCACAAACTGCTGTGATCTTGATGAAACAGCGGTATATAAAACATTTTTGTATGTATGTATGTATGTACATGTATGTATGCATATGTCAAGGTCCAAATCTGAGTCCGCATTATTTAATTAGTCAAATTCCCCAAGTCATAAAAGCCTTGTAGTCACACAAATTAATTAGGAGACTCACAATGTCCTTGAACCAATTCTAAGTGAATTGGAGGCTCTAAAAGTGCTATAACGGTGACATTCATGCTAAACTTTGTCCTGATATGTTTACAAGTAAACTTCTAGCATAGTATTAATTGACAGCGAATTGGTTCAGAAACGGATACCTGTTTTGTGTTTGTGAGTACATGTATATCTTACCTTGCTGTTTGTCACATTCCTTGACTTGATGTTCATCCCCGTTACTTTCATCAACTATCCCCTACATGACGTAAAGATTAAAGTTCTCAAATTAAACATAACAACACAAAAAGGTATTTACATCAAACATTTGAATTTGCAGGTATTTATAACCAAAGATTAACATAAACCTGTAAATTCTGTGGTGAAACATTTGTGTACTAGTCAAGACCACCAACAAGTCCAAGACCTAGAACAAGACCCAGCAAGTTGAGACCAAGACCAGACCAGAGGGTTCGAGACCGAGACCTGGAGACCTTCACAACAATAATAACAATCATAATAATAATAATAATAATAATCATAATAATATGTAAACAAATAATCGGGCAGCAAGACTCACTTGCAGTTTATAACGTCCTTTTAATGAGATAACATTGATTAATCTCGACTCTATGACAAATAATAAAAGCATGATCATGTTTATGAAGGAAAAAGAAAGGTAAATAAAACCTTAAATAACAAATTGGCAATTAAAAGGTAAGAATATGGTCGCAAACCATGCAGCCACATTTGTCCATTGTGGTTCATTATTTGTTTTCTTTTATAACCCTTGGAGTTATTTATTTCAATTTCAGCCGTGTAAAACGCCTCTTTTTGGAAAAGTGTTGGCTCTCGAACGAGCTGTTTTTGTCTTTTTAATGTTCCAACTTGTTTGCTGTAGTTGTCTTTAGGACTCTCGATCAGGAGATAGTCATCAGAGAATGTCAATAACAAACGAAATGCTCTTCTTTAAGCACAGAGCCTTAACTCCTCAAAAGGATATTTTTTTAACATAGTTGCGACATCATGAACTCAAATCTGGATCACCATGAAAATCCCCCAAATATTTACCCTTTGAACAGAAGGTGTACGCCCAATTTTGTTGTCGACTTGACACAGTGACGACGATGTGTGGTGCAGCGTAGCCTTTAGTCAAGGCACACGCCAAGGCACCCCCAGATGTCATGCGCGAAAAAAGGACCAGCGCTAGGTGCGGAACGGCATGTGGTAGTTTTCGGGAACATTAGTCTACATTAGACTTAACACACATGGAAATACAACAATGTGTGGCGGGATAGCTCAATATCATACGAAGCTGCATGGTTATTATATCGGTGATGGTGGTATTATTAACGAGTAGTACATGCACATCATTGATGCTGCAGCAATCAACATGAGCACACACCTGTACATTGCAATCTTGCATTCATTTTAAATAAGTGAAGTGTACGTTTAAAATTGTGCGGCTGTTACGTGTGACACTTATTCCTTATCTGTTCTGACATAGGCCTACTCTAACAATTTTTATGATAAATAGCTGGTCTCGTTTCGAGACCCAGCCAAATGTTCGAGATCTCATTGGTCCGAGACCGATACCAGAGACCGAGAACTCAAGGTAGGGAGACCAAGACCAAGACCGGTTAAAAGTGGTCTCGAGACCAAGATCGGTCGTGAGAGCTAAACTGCTGTTTATTATGCACCATTTGGCGCGTCATGCATACTATACATAATAATAAAGAGAGATTTATAAAGCGCAAACAGCTGCAGACGATCGGTTCCGCCCCAAGGAACATGTGTCAGAGGACGTCAGTTGGTGACAATACTGCTAATACCAGCTGCACTGTACACGTATTGTACATAGCTTTTTCATGTCGGTCCATGTGAGAAAATTGCAAGGCATATAGGGCCTATGACTTCTTGTTTGTTTTCATCACGTTCTACTGTTGATCTTCTGTGATTCACCCGAGTTGTTATTCAACAGGGTTTTTGGTTGACTGTTAATCAAATACAAAACAAATTTAAAATATGTATTGTCTTTGATTCTGAGTGGACTCGGACTCAAATACAAGTCAATTATTTTGCTACAGAATCTGACCTCTTGAATCTGCTGCAGCAGCGACTCCGCTGATACTGGTGGCACTGGCAGACTAGATACTGTTGAAGTAAATGGAAATGTTAGGAATCAAAATCGGAAAGTTTCAAAATCTATAACAAACTACAAACTCTGACATCATCAGTCTGGATAGAGTTTATCTGTGATTTGATTTCAGCCTTATAATAGGGCTTTTAGTATATGCAAATTTTCCTATTAAACCACTAGAAAAACTCACTGGGTATATCTAACAAATTAAGGATGAGCAAAAAGAAATTCTACAGCACTAGGATTTTAACCAGTGACCTTCCACAGCTACCATCTAGCCCTGTTTCTTAATACAACCTGAGAAGCAGCAATAAGGGCATTATACAAAAGGCAGTATTGCTGGTTAACTAGAATAGCGATGTGGTAAAAATTTACCCAATCTGCAAACTGACAAGAATGCAGTGTTCAAACGTTTTTAACTGAATGGATACATTGACCCTCCTGCTTTGAACCCTGAATTATTTTTGCACAGTGACACCCTGACCCTGAGTTATTTGCACATATTGCCATATATTGCCATAATATATTAGCATATTTTGAGGTTTCAACTAGTGCTAAGTTTACCGGTTGCTGCCGACCGTCGTCAATTGATTGCTGTATAACTATCACATGTAACATGACTATCAATCATTTGAGTCATCAATAATATCGTCGTCAAATTCGTTCTCATTCACTCTCATTCCCAAAATCGGAATTATCCAAGTCTTCATCATCATCTTCAAATAATTATCAAAGTGTCCCAGCAGCACAGAAGCGTTAATTTGCCTGTACTTTGACTGGTTTACTTTCACAAACGGTGACAAACTTTGCTGTAACTTTTATAACAACGCGAAAAGCATGTAGTATAGAGTGACTATTCTACCAAACCTGCTGTAACAACCATTCTGATTGGCTCAAACCCTCTCAAATTTAAAGGTAAAAGAAAAATAAGAGACAGCCTCGTTTTGAATTGTTTTTGTTACGAAAATGATCAATGAAATTTTCTCTCTATTTTGACATTTTTTACCAAAAAATTGTTCAATGAATTCATTCGTTTTTGTAAAAATGTATTACAGAGATTATTCTACCGTACCCTGCTGTAACAGTCTCTCTGATTGGCTAAAGAGCCTCTTTTGTCAAGCGGGAATAAAGACGTCACCCAAAAGACGCTATAGTGTCTTGTCGGGTATTTCCTTGTGCACGGGAAAGACGTGTCATTTCGGGTTCAAAGGGTTAAATAAATACGAAGACTGTCAATACAGGGCTAGGTAGAAAGTTCAGATGGAAGAGCATCAGTATGTCAACCCAGAGGTTGCTGGTTCAAATGATCCTCTTTTTAATTTTACTTAGTTTAGATTTTGTGCGCGTATCAATCATCATGAGAGATTACACCTTCTGAAGTGCTTCCTTTTTTGAGAAAGCAAAGATACAAGTACATTTTGTTACAGGAGAGCTGTTTGTCATTTCAATATTCTATCGAAAAGAATGCTCATCAGTGCCTCATAATAACTTAAACACATACTCACCACTATATACTGATGTTAACTTTTCAGCATTTCTGGCTTGGTTCACATCCTATTGACAAAATGATGTTCATCATTTGCATTTAATCCAAAAACAAAGTTCTACACCAAGTAAAAGGTAAAGCTTAGATTAAACAAAATCCTGAAAGCGTCACAGTGGGTAAGTTATAAGTATTGGCTTACAAAACATCACTCAATTAGATTCAATCAGCAAATAGAATCATGCCGTATGATAATCAAACCATATATATTATGATTTGAAGCTCTTGATTTTGCAAATTTAGAAATTGGAAAAAACAAAACAAAACAACAAGAACAATGTGGAAGATGTTATCACCCTTATAAAACCCAAATTAAATTGTAATTCCAAGTCCATTTATTTGTAACATCCCTGAACAAGTTTTGATTGAAAAGACATGTGAGCCTTATTTTCTCCAACTCATATTTCCAATAACCATAATATTGGCTGGTCCTGATCAACATGTGAATAAATCAGTACCACTTTCTCAGATTCTGAAAATATTAAATTTTCCTTTTTGCAGTTAGTAAAACAATACCCTAAAATATATAGGCCCCTTATGAGTAATATTTAATCATTATTCTCTGAGGACACAAAAATAAAGACTTTGTACACATACATGTATACATGTGTTGCATCACAGTTGGTTACAGGTGTGTTCTTAAACACCCCCTGATGAGCCTTTCACACTTCTTTTCTTTTTTTTAGGCAGAGTGTCCACTTTTCTAAGCAACTCTAACCCTAATTGGTTCCCAAACTTGATATATACACATGTGTTATGAACCTACCTTTTTGAGACCAGTGAAAGTGAGGGAACTCAAATAATCATTTACTTTGCTTTCAGACGATGATGCAGGCAAAGAAATAAGCTGAACTGAAGAATGTGATTTCTGTTGGAAAATTAGTAACAGTGACTACATAATTAAATGCAATTAGATGTGGGGTTTTTCACAAACAGTAGAAAACCAAAATACTTTGTAGGCCCTATTGTAATGAAAATGTAGAAAACCCTGTAGAGAATGATTGAAAACTGAACTCCTCAAATTAATTTCAAACATTTTTTAGAATGCTTAAGCAACCAAGAAATACTGCCAAATACTAAATGGTGTCCTTCGGTGATAACGGATTTAAAAGTCTTTTCAAGAGTTCCTACATGTGTATGATGGCTGTGGAAAAACAGTTGTTAGCGACTGCAAAGCATGAATTTATAAAACCACATGTATAAAACAATGGTTCTTTATTTTCAGAATACACACCTTCCTCCATGGGAGATTGCTGACCCCATAATCATATCTGATCTCTTCTCCAATGTTGATATCTCTTCTAGCAAATAGCCCTAGTCGGGGTGGATCTCCTGGTATGATGATGGTTTTGGCATTGGCAAGCTTGCCAATTCCATCATTAACCATTCTCCCAAGGCCCGTTGAGTTTGTTGCATCAATGCTACAAGAGCATAATTTATATAAGAAAAGAAAACACTACTTTCAATATGCAAGGTACACTTCCATCCATGCACCAAAATCAAACTGTCTATTCCAAAACACTTTTAAATTCAGGTATTATATACGTGGCAGTTCACCATAAACTTCAATTCTCAGAGAATTTACTTACCATTTTTTCCCATATAGTCCACCTTTAAAAAAAAATAAAAAATTGCCCTGGCTTGGTTTGTAGTTCTTCTCTCTTGTGATTGCTTCTTGATACCCCACGTAATCCCCCCGATATTGTAGCAAAAAATCCCCCTTGTTGAATCTCTTGGTAGTGAAAACCCCTGCCCCTGGGAAGACATAAATGATTATTGATACATTGGTTATTGACAAGTATTTTAGTGCAAGCACAGCCAACTCCCCCCCCCCCCCGCCCCATTCTCAATGTTTCCATTTAAATTGTCTGCTTGGTATTGTTCGTGCAAGGTCTACAGCTACCATAGTTAGCTCATTGAATGGTATTCAAATATTGACTGCTTCAAGTGCTATGGTTAAAACTACAATGCCCGAGGTGATCCTCGACGAGTTCTACTCTCCCGAATGCTCCTGGGATTACAGAGGGAGTCGTAATTTTAACCAACACACAAGTAAAAGCAGTAACTATTTGTTTCATAACACCCCAATCATTGTTGTGCCTGCTGTTGCTATGGGTATAGTACATTAGTTGCTATGGGTATAGTACATTAGTTGCTATGGGTATAGTACACTGGTTGCTATGGGATAATACATCGGTTGCTATGGGTATAGTACCTTGTTTGCTGTGTGCATAGCTCATCGCGTTTGCATGGTTTCTAGTAAAAATAAGACATATCATGTGACGTGCTAAACCAATCGAAAGGCAGAATATTTGTAAGGGGTACGTTGTAATGTTTTTTGGAAACTTGATATGACTGTATTTTAAAATGTCTCATTAGATAAACAAGTAATACTTTGACTCACATAGCAGAGTGCTCTTAATTGTATAAATCTAACGATTGTATTTAGCTATGATTGCGGAAACCCAAGCTTAACATCACCGGTCTTTACATATCCACCAGTAGAGTTTGGTAGTGTCATGTAAAATGCCCGTAGAGAATAGGATGTCCTTGGTTGTTCTTCATGACATATGTATGGCTTTGCAGGCGCCATACATATTTCATGAAGAACAACCAAGGACAAACTTTATTTAAGGGATATTACATGTAAAAACATGATGTAAAGACCGGTGATGTAAAGCTGGTTCAGCAATCATTAGTAATTTTCAATGTTAGTTTATAAATTTATTGGCCTATTTGTATGTGTAAGTCTTAATGTTAATCTAATAATGTTCAATTCGCTCAACATTTTAAAGTACCAAATTGCACTTTCATTAACACACAAGTGGTCTTTTAAACTTAATTTACAGTTGAAGCCCAGTTTAAATATCCCAAAATTAAAATAAAGTGAAAAGGAGAAAAGTATGCACCCTAATTTTGGAGTATTCAAACATACTATGCCTTCTATCTCAGCGCGGATTTTAACATAGCACTTGTGTACTCTTTGGCAATGGCAGGCTGAGGGACTGATCCTATTTCATGTAAAGGTGACGCAGTACTGGACCAATTCGTTTGATTGTTTAACAAATTTGCGAAACCTATACGCATGGTCCGTCATAGCTCTTAAGTCTAAGGGCAAGAGCTACGTGACTAAGACTAGAGCTACGTTATCAATATCAGTATCACTGCTACCGTCTATTGCCACATTGCTGTACATGAACTAAGATAGGTCACCTCAATTGGCTAAAAACCAAGCCGGAACTGGGTACTTTTCTCTCAGACTCTGCTTTTAATGCTTTATTTTAATTTGGGGATATTTGAATTGGGCTTCCATTGCAAAAGTAAGTCGAAATAACCACTTGTGCACATATCGTAGTCACTTTTTGTTTATGTTATTATGCCTTAAACTCACAGTTACACAGTTAGAGACACCAATCAGCCCAAAATAAGTACCTTTGGTGAACACATCAAGAAGGAATTAATATAGTTGCGATAATTGTAAGACGTAACCCTCTACCCTCCCAACGACCGGAGGGTTACGATACAGGCCGTGTTGAAGATCAAATCCGTGTTAAAAGTTTGGCAAATCTGGTCACTAGTCTGAATTTTTTTTTTTGAGATTGCACAGGTATAAAACTACATAGGCTACATGGACTGTGTCGTAACCCTTCGGTCTGCAACCGACGTGAGGATGGAGGGTTACGATTATCACAACTAATCAAGGAAGTATCACGTCTATGGTCACGATGGTCTGGATTACAAAAGCAAACAAAGCGAGTGATATGGAACAATTGGTAAACAACTGAAGATGGGCTATTCTGCTATTATAACATCAATAACAGCACAAATAATAATAAATTAACATGCCCAGTTAGCCTATAGTACCATCTAACTATTTTATAGAGCCTAGATCTACGAATATTACTGTAATGTAGGCCTAGTTATACAACAACTTGAACAAGTGCAATACAAATGTACTGAGAGTGAGACTCGAGAGTCTCCAATCTAAGTCTAAAATCTACTCTAACTTCTAAAAATCTAAGTTTTGTTTAACATTTTTCAGTCACCAGAGTCCAGACCAGTCACCAGTGAGATGAGTTTTGAATTTGTTTAAACTTGTAAACCCCACCACTACATACATGTATCTAGTACAATATAATAATTTGTTAACTTACCGCTTTTAATACCTTGAATTTTCCTTCAAAAGTTCTTTTTGTGTGTGATGTTCTCCACAGGATCGGATAGAAACATGCATACAAAATGGCCGATTGCTGCATGCATTATGCATGCCACAAACAAAATCCAATGCTGTGATTGGTCAAAAGTACACACTTTGAACCGATCAACAGAGGGCAGCATTGATGCTATTCTAGGTCCACACAAGAACAAACATTTTTAAGTGACTTCATGTTTTCTGTGGACTTGGAGTATGGAATAGAATTAGACTTGTTTCATGTTTTTAATTAAAATGAACAAGAAACCTTGTGTGGACCCGGTGTATGTCCACAAAAGGTCAACTGTCCACGGGACGTTGGTGTGCAAACTTGTAGGTGTCCACAGTAAGATGGCAGGGACAACGCGCACGCACGCACGCACGCACGCACGCACGCACACACCCACCCAAGTGTGTAACAGCCTGCAATCGTGGACCCTCCTTTGTTCAACTCTTTGTGATATCAACCGTGGACCACAATGCTTTCCTTTGTGATAGCAACAGTGGACCTATTGTCCTCTTTTGTTATAGGGTCCCCAGTTTGAATGGGGTTACCTACTCACCCACGCACACACACACAGAAGGACATGTCGGAAACAGTATGCCCCTTCGGTGGCTTCGCCACCGCGGGGCATAAAAACAAAAAACATTCCCAATTATAACTACATGTATCTAAGCTAAAACATTAACATTTATAAGAATCACTGCCCAAAGTAAGTGTTGCTGAAAAAATACCATACCCATTTAATTTCAAGTTTAAGAATAGTCCAAACATTTTTGTTAAGTTGACTTGAAATTCCCCATTTTTAATATTATGGTTTTAAAGTACTTTTTAGGGACACAGTTTTTACAAGCAAATGGTTGCAATAGTGTTATTGATGTGCTGGTGCATGATAACAGTGTTTTTCCCAAGTACTTTTTAGTTTTTTAGCATTTTGTCTGCTGTTGAATGGTCCTGCCTTTCAAGCTACAAATAAAGGTGTTGAATCTTGAACATCAAGGGGCAATGGGGTTTGATCTGTTCGCAAGCTAAACTCTGCTAAATAATTTTAAAAAATTGTAATCTACATGATGTATAAGGTTTTTTATAAAAATAATTCCTTGAACAAATGTGAACAATTTCAAAGAACTGTTGATATGTTTGCACTGTTTTAAAACAGTGCAAACTGTCTTTTACATTTTGGTCATTGATAACTTTGTTTTGTATCCTTTTTTTTATTTACAGCCATCTTGGGAGACAGAAGTCAAACCAAACACAGCTGATGTTCTGGACAATATGATGTCAACTATGGATATGTACAGTCTATGCAAGCAGTGGTTTACATGTATGTACTGAGGCTTTGGGAAGTAATGAACTAGCTGGCCAGGCCAATAGACTTGTATCATGGAGCAGCCGTCTTGTTTGTCTCTCATTCAAATTAATGTAATCAAAATGAGGCTAGGAGGAAGAATAGTTGGGTGCTATTTAGGGAATGATGAGAATATCAATTTATGATTGCTATTGCACACAGGGAACATGACAAGCATGGTGGCAGCTTTATAATGGTCTATTGGAGAGAACTTCAATCAAGGGCCTATTTCATAATTTCTTAGAGCTGCATAAGCACAACATTTCGATTAACAGTTTTCTGCTCAGTAAAACTAAGCATGAAACCAGTCACAAACAGTACACATGACTTGGTGTTTTGGCCGGTAACTTATTCTGGCAAGTAAAAAACTATTTTGTGCTTGTTAACTTTTTGTTCCTAAAGCAGCTCTATAAATTGATTCCAGCTATCAGTATCTTTACGTACATCTCACAGCAGATTGGTGTTAATTGATCACACTGCCTTGCTGTTATATGTTTTATACTTATATATGACATTATTTTCAATTTTCTGTCTGGCAAGTCAATAAAAATAAATCATTTTAGAATCAAATAGTATTTTTGTCAAATACGGAAGCCATTTAGGGGCATACTATTTATAAATGTGAAGCCTTTTTCACAAAGCATTCTTAATCAAAGTGCTGCTAACTTAGTAATATTTTTATTTATCAACTTTTTTTCAAAGTTAAATATTATTATGAATCTTGAACCTTCTTTGTTCTATTGAATTATGGCTCTACAAAACATCTGGGTCCAGTTTCATGGCTCTGCTTAGCGCAAAACTCTGCGCTTACAGTCACCATTTTCTGCTTACAGGGTTTATGCCAATTGCCTATGCTTCCTGTGTAAGTGAAGAGAAAGCTTAGTCATAATTATAAAGTACACATGTGCCCAGCCAAACGCTCCTTGCTAACCTGTAAAGTACTCAGTCTAGGTTTAGTGAAAGCTTGAATTTTTTCTGCCAAGCGGAGCCATGAAATTGGGCCCTAATCTACAGGCATGTAAACGTGCGTTAAAATTGTTAAATACAATGTGTGTGACCACTATAGGTGCCAATTTAAGTTCATATTATAGAGGTGATATATAAGCTTACAAATTTGCTTAGTACATGCATTTGGGAGCATGTTACCAGGCAACCACTAAACCCCATTAAATGAATATAAATTACCTCTATGCAGTGGCGTAACCCGAGAGGTGGGGGTGGGCGGTAGCCCCTCACTCAGAGCCCTTGCCCCAGTTAAAAGATTGCAAACAAGAATGGTTTGTTACATAAAATAGCCCCCCCCCCCTTAAACTATATCTTTGCCTCTGCTTGCTCCCCCTCAAAAAATAACAATGAAAATGTCTTGTTAAATACTATTGCAACTAAGTTTGCTGTGCATAACAAACATGTTTTGAATTTGTTGCTGTCAAACAGATCTACATGTATGGACCAAGTCTCAAACACACAATTCACTTTTGTGTGCTTAACCATTGTAGGTGTGTCAGCCCTGGTCTTTATCTTAGCATTGGAAGGTTCTAATAATATAGTATCTACCTTAACAACATCCAAGACATTTTTTAAATTATTTTTTGTGTATTTCTCAACATTTTGACGACTAATTAATGACTTTTTCACATTCCCAGCTATTGTCTATGATTATTTTAGCCTTATCTTTCTTTGTTTAATTATTTTGTTTTAATTAGTGATTAGGACAGATGGATCCACTTATTAGAGGGTTTGATCTGGGTAGGTCAGTATTTAGACTAAGGACATTGCCCTAAATCATGACTGCAAAACATTTTTCCGCCCTAAAAACAAAATATACAGAACTCTGTTTACAGATTTGCACATAACTTAGATGGTAAAAAGGTGGTCATGGTGGAAAACTTCCTTTGAAATAGTTTTGATTGAAATGCTATAACTTTTAAGAAATTAGTCAAACAATGAGGCTTTGTCATGCATGATAAAATCTAATGTTTGAAAACAGTGAAAATATTTAATGGGGTTTTTGACTGTTTTCTCATGACTCCGAAGACCGATTTAGCTTAAACTTTCACAGGTTTGTTATTTCATGTATATTTTGGGTCACATCAAGTGTGGATACTGGTTGACAATTACTAATGTTGTACAAATGCTGTAAAGTTAAAAAATAAGATTTGTTTTGCTTTTAATAATGTATGACATGTGAAATAGTATGAAATATTCTCTGATGCCCTTTTCACACTCGCAAGATTCCAGGGACTTTCCTGGAAACATTTGATTTGCCTTTTTACACATGAATTGCTAGCCCTGGAAAACTCTCGAGAAATAACCATTTCCTGGTAAACAGCTATGCAACAAAATGTGAAACAACATTGATTGAATGTTCCTCATTAATTTCCTGGGAAATGGCTGGCTTGTGTGAGCAGGGCTTCATATTTCATAAGTCGATATCTTTTAGAAGTGGCCCAGACTCTAATTGTTATGCGTTAAGCAGACAAATCTGCCAAATAATGGTTAATTTTCTATTACGCCACTAAACTTAAATGGTTCATTTAAGTGTAGCCATTGTAAACTATCTGTTCCTATAGCTCTGGATATCTCTCAGTATCTTTAGGTGCTAACCATAGATGAAAACAATTGTTTTTCCTATTATTTTCCTATTATTTTTCTACTTTTCATATGAAAACACTAATTTTGTAGCCCGTGGTCTAAGCAATGTTTTGGGCACAAAAGCCGATAATGTTGACTTTTTACTGCAAAACGAAAAAGAAAAACAGGGATTTGATTTTTTTTTTTTTTTTTTTTAATAAATTGGGGGGGGGGGTTTCCTTTAAATGCTTTTGTTAACGTTGGCAGCATATCAGATGTGTGCTCTCTCTAGAATATTTGTTTTGGTTGTATCTTTTTATTATTGAGGTTTGCTTATTGTAACAACAATTGATTGCCCAATCCAAAAGACAACAACAGTACAGGATTAGCGTTTATTTTATTATTATTATTTATCTGACAATATAAATAAACAACTGAGTCATTGATTTAGTTTTAAATTTATTAATGTGTCTGACAGTTCTCCTCCCAAGCTACCCAAACCATGCCCCTTTAAAAAAATTAAAAATAATAAATCAAAATAATAATAACAATATTATAAATCATAGGCCTAAATGTTTATAACAATTAACAATAATAATGACTGTTAAAAAATGTTTATTTATTTATTATAAAACAAAACAATTTTGATAACAAGGGGAAAAAGTGTAAATAAATTATAATTGGAGAGTGAACAGTTATTTCAATCTATTCAGAAATGATGAACCAAAATTTCCATTGATAACAAAGTTTGTGTAGTGCTGTGAAAAGTCGTTGTAGACCAACACAACAGCCCCAGTGTGCGGTCACCCAAGTACATCTGTATGGACACATACTGTACTTTCATAATGTGTATAACATTATTGCATGGATGTACACACGAGTGCTAAATTCGTAAGCATGGCTGGGTTGATCCAAATTAAAAGGGCACAACTGTTTACCAAATTTACTGATTTTGAAGTCACCAATGTGACCCTTACCTGTTTATGTTTTCATTGTACGGTTCTAAAATTTCATTCATCATCGAAAACCCAAAGAAATTGACAAATCCAAGTTCCTGGAGTGAAATCTTTTAAAGCCACACTTTCTTTTTGATATAGACTGGCTACCTCTTGGCATTTTCTCAGAGACAAACATAAGTTCTGTGCATTTTTTCCATTTTGACTTTGGGACCCATACAGTTTTTGTATCACTGAAAGCGCCCTCTCTCGGTAGCTATTGTTAGAAACATGGGCTTTTCAATGACTCCAATAATAGAGTTCATATTAATTTTGTTAATTATTTTGATTTTTTCCCATTCAGACACTTAATTGTAATAAGTGATGCTCAAATATTCGATTAAATGGAAAATGAACTTTCCCCCTGTAACCCCCTCCACAAATCCCACCAATCCCACCTGGTAATTGTTAAAACTATAGGCCTATATAGGGCCTAGCCAAAACGCAAGTAATTCCACGGGGGCTATGGAGATTCGGAAGTTTCAACTGAGCAACATTCCACTACTGAACGGGTAATGTTTTATATTCAATCACTAATTTGGGTTATCACTTGTAAACATGAAACGGGAATAAAGAAGGGGGGAAAATACTTTTCCCCATAACCCCCTCCACAAAACACACTAATCCCAACTGGTACTTTAAAAGTACAGGCCTAAAAGCCAAAACATTCCACCGTCGACCGGCTAAACAGTATATTCAATCACTTAATCTTAGTTCAACGGGAGAAATGAAACGGAAATGGAGAAGAAAGTACTGTTCCCATAACCCCCTCCACAATTAAAACACACCAATCCCAACTGGTATTTTAAAAGTACTTGCCTATTGGCCAAAACATTCCACCGCCGACCGACTCAACATTTAGGCCCTGTATTCAATCACTAATCTTAGTTCAACGGGAGAAATGAAACTAAAATGAAAAAGAAACATTAGGCCTTCAGCGCCGGTATTTCTACTGGGGTTATGAGATTTAGAAAAGGTTAAACTTTAACAATCCGCCCTAACCGCCTAAATCTTTGAATTTAATCCATATAACATATAGTTAACTGGGCTGATTTACACTCGACAATTCTATTACGAAGGAAATAAACTTTGTCCCGTACTCCCCCTCCACAAAACCCATCAATCCCATCTGGTAGGCCTACTTAAAAAGTGTTGTCCCAATCGGCCAGTATTTTCATAGGTGATATGCACAACATTCCACCGCTAACCAGCTAAATCTTCATATTCAATCACTAATTTGAACTATTTAGAGTAATATTGACATTCAAACATTATATTTAGAAGAAAGGGTAACTTTGGCCCATAGCCCCCTCCACATAATCCCGAACCCCTCTACAAAACCCGTAACCCCTCCGCAAAACCTAGAGATAGTTAGTATTTTATTGACACTCGAGCATTTTCTTTGGGAAAATTATCCTCACCCCTTGAACCCCCTCCTCAAAACCCAATCAATTCCACTAGGTTTACGTATCGGCAGCATCCACCAGTATATCCACAGGGGCTATGGGATAATTATTTAAACTTCATTATTAAACAACATTCCATGGCTGACGGGTCAATAACTTCCCATCATTGGTAAACGCTTCTTCCTGGTGATTATTCCATCTCGTTCATTATTTTATTGTTGGTCAATAAACGCAATGGGTAAAAGCGGTCGTTGAAGTCCCATTATAACTTCTTTATAAGTCAGCTTCACTCAGGTTTTTCTATTTGAATGTTCTAATCACATGAGTAACTAAAAACCCTAGTGGTCCCTCAAATATAAACATTAAATACATGTACATACTCCTCTGTTCATGCATATTATTTGAGGGACCACTAGTGGTTTACCAGTCTTAAAACCAGTCTTAAAACCGTCTTAAAACGAACGTTGAGCAACAAAATACCAAACACCCAGAACCACGAGCGTCTCTCTTCACACGCTCCTCTAGTGACTAAACCTACCGTGTTTAACAGACGAATTTTATAACCAACCACCTAATAACAACACAACAGACACACACCTTAAACCATGCTCTTTCCCTCTCAAAATTTTACTTCAAGAGTTTTATTATAAACAACCATCTTAGAAAAGGCCAACACTAAACATAAACAAACATCCCAAAATCACCGTGTCTCTCTTATACATGTACATTACTCATTCCCAACGGAGTTTTATTTTACCTGCCATCTTAACAATAATTTAGAAATCAAGACACAATTGGACGCACACCCTCTGACGTTTTACCCTTTTCCTCAAGTTAACCGCTTTTAACCATTTAAAAAAACAATCATTCCAAATCAAGACACAAACGGACATTATAAACATCATGAAGTGTCTCTAGTGCTACGAAACCATTTACTTCGCAAGTAATTGTGGGATTTCGTAAATAGTAAACATTTTGACACAAACAAGCACAAGAGTCCTACGAAGATCCATTTCTCGGTCTTTCGTTACTCATTTTCACCACGATTGATGTATTTACCCGCTTAGTTTTATTACAACCGTCTTGGAAACAAATACTAAAGTTATTAGACCAAAAAATAATCAAATACAAATAATTGTAATCCTGTATTATCATTAAAATTATAATGGTTTTCAATCAAGTACTGCCAGAACAAAATTCTATACAAAAGTATTCTTCGATTTAAAGTTGTGTTAGGTATTTAATCTACTACACAAATAAAGCTAGCTACCTAGATGAGTTGATTGGCACTACTGCATAGAACCGGGACCAGCAATTCCAGCCAAAAGAGAGCGATATTTCCTATTTTGACCATCATTAATTTTAGCAACAACTTTCCTACATATTATTTTTTAGAAGGGGATTTAATAACTACACAAAAGAGGGCGGTATTTATTATTAGTGGACCATCATGCATCAACTGTTCTACAAAAATAGCAATTATTATGCAAACTCAGAAGGGGATTTTTTTATTGGGAAACTGAAGATTAGCCGCAAAGAAGCTGCGTTGGCATCTCCTAATTAAGCCAGTGACATTCCTACATCGATTTATGAACAAAACCAGGAATTCAACTATTCCCATGTCAGCAAATAACCAAACACTCAAAACAGTTCCAATCTATCTCTTATCAGGTGGCAGATTTAGGAAAGGGCGCAGCGGTGCCCGCCCCAACATTCCCCCAACCCCCATATCTGCCGACTGAAAAAAAAAACCAGCAACACTATTAGCGGCAAATAAATAAAAGTCCTAAAACCTTACTTGTACAACGCTTCTTAAAAATAATAATGTCATAGATTGCACCAGAGAGCATCCAGAGAGCATCCAGAGAGCACCCGGGGCCCTAAAGGGGCTCCGAAAGCCAATCCAGGAGTACTGCAAATTTTCAATTTAGAAAACAACTTGTCAAAATTTAGCACCCTTTTCTGAAAATCCTGCAACCGCACTTGCTGTTCGAAAGCATCGTGGACTGAGGGTAATACTACTGAAGCGTTAAAACTAAAAGGACATTGGGAGAGAAAGAAAAAGAAAGTCATAGGCCTAATAGTTAATTCTTAGACCTAGCTATTATTATTTTTATTTGTTCACAATGGCCGTTGAAGGCTTCCGTAAAATACTAAACGGATCAAGTGCTATCTTCATTCTAAACTTGATTCCAAAGTCTGTGATCCTTTGTTTTGATTATACAGCTAAAAGAAAAATACAAACACTAGTGCCTAAAATAGCGCCCTCTTGTGGGTTAAGCCTATCAGGACCTTGGAGAGCAATGCGCCCTTTTTAAACACTTTTAAACACTTATTTAATCAGAACCCCGATATCTCAAAATTCATGAGTTTTGAAAAAAGGGGGGGAGGGAGGGGAGTCATAGCCTAACGGTACTTTCATCTGCTGAAAATCCAAATTGAAACACCAGATATTCTAGGGTCTGGAAATCCAAATATTTGTGGTGGAAAAAGGAAACCAATTTGCTTTTTATCATTTACAAACAAATTGTTAAACTTTACAACCAAAAACTTTTAGGGTTAAAAAGTATTAAAAACTACTTGTCGCTTTTCAAAAAAAATAAACAAATATATTTTATTAATTTTTCAGATATTCCCCCCCCCCCCGAGAAATTTGCCATTTTGACCCAATCATTAGTTTAGGAAGTTTTTAAGAACTGGACAACATTTTTGGGGAACATTTAAGAACAA
Organism: Leptasterias polaris; assembly: GCA_037783415.1. Lineage (NCBI taxonomy): Eukaryota > Metazoa > Echinodermata > Asteroidea > Forcipulatida > Asteriidae > Leptasterias > Leptasterias polaris. The sequence continues at coordinate 2,039,275 of JAZGTN010000014.1, read as the reverse complement.
GTACAACATCCACTAATGAACAATTTGAGAATTGAAATTCAGATAAAATCACAGGGAGTAGCCTTGCATTTTTGTTGAATATGGGCTGAAATCAGATAAAATCTTATGGGGTAAGCTTTGAATTTTTGTAGAAATTGGGCTAAGGGGTCTTGGTTCCATCTTAAGACCAATAAGATTTTGCAATTTTCATTTTTTTCCCCACACTCATGAATTGATGTTTTCGGGAATTAGTAACACTGTATACCAATGACCAATGAGCGAATCAGATTTGTAAGAATTTACCAGCAGCTTGTTAACTTAAATTTAAAGCAATGGTATTCTCAACAAGATATTGGCCTTGTAATGTACGTATTAAATATTCACAGACAATGAAATGATACAATCATGCTCCATGTTTCATTTTGTATTCGGTGAAGTACTTATATTTTCAAGTAAAGAAACATATTAGTAACAAAAGAAACTTTTAAGAAAGATTGAACATAACTACAACATAAAGTGAAAATAAATAATGAGTCTTTAAATAAAACACATAAATAAGATGCTACGTTGTTTGAACTCCACACTGATTCATTCATGAAGTCCCACCTACATGTACAACAGCAATACCAACATGGGTAAAGACAGGTACATCTCTGCCGCTCAACTGTCACACCACTGCAAAAACATAACGCACAGCGCAGTATACAAAAGAGCAGACTGTTCACATTTTGTAGCAAGACTATCGTCAAGACTATCGTATGACTATGGTGACATTTTGGGGTGAACATTTGTGCTTTGATTGGTCAATGCATAATGGGGTGTAGCTTAACCCTTTATAGACCATGAGTGACCATGAGTGGCTTGTACATGTACATAGCGGCTGCACACAGTTGCAAATTCTGACCATCGTCCACTCAACCAAAGTCTCAAAGTAAAGTTCCTGTCTTGAGTTGACATTTTTCAAATGATTCCCAATGATTGACATAGAATCTACACTTCAAAATCAAAACCATCAGATTCTGCTTCTTGTCTTGTTTTTCCAGATATTCATCCTGAAACAAAATCAGTACAAAAAACCCAATGTGCAGGTGTATTCCCAACATGATATTATACTGCAGATTGGCATAATGCATCTATAAATAAAACAGTGGATGATATTGAATGGTCAGACAGTAGGAGGGTTGATGGTGTACTACATGTGAAGATACATTCACCACATGATATCATAGTGCATCTATCATTCAAAACAACAATGGATGATATTATTAGTCATCAAGTCCAGGTGAAATAAGGAAAAGTATAGCGCTTCTACATCCCATATCCAACAAGGCTGCTTTGATTGGCTGCATACATGTATGGTGCCACAGCACCTTGTAAATCATTACATGGTGCTATGTAAAGGAATAGGTCTCATACTTCAAAAACGTAGCTCCACATGAAAATACTGAATGTTGAAGCGCCTTGAGCATCACTGAGTGACGGATATGAGCACTATTAGAAGGCTGAGTCTGATATTGGATGCAGACAAGCTATATTTTTCCACTTGTGTGTGAATTTATCTTCAAGCAACATTGATGCACAGCTTAAAATAGTGCAATATGCATAGTTAGAACAGAATGATACACAGAATGTGATATTGACTGTGCAATAAAGGTATAATATCACACTGAATTGTTGCCATGGATCTACCAATCAGAATTGAGGATTCAGGTTTGCTTCAAGATAATAAATGGTTAGACAGTCATGGTGAATGGATGGTACGTCAATTGGCTATAGGCTTACACAATGTGTGCATGAGCCTTTAAATTATCTTATCCATAAGCAGGGGCCAATTTCATAAAGCTGCTAATCAAGAAATGGTGCTTAGCAAATATCTTTTGGAAGAGAAACTTAATTAGTGAAAAGTACATGGTATTTTGACTGATAACCAACTTTTACTAAGCAATTTTTTGTTGGTGCCAAGTATTTTAGTTTTTTTGTTTCATTACAACATTATAAAATTGGGGCCTGATCAAAGGAGATGGAATTTTCTTCTGTCAGGCATGCTATTTGGTCCTTGGACAAAAGTAGGACAATTCTATTAAGTGCAAGATCTGACGTACATGTACATGTGGTTTAGGCTTTAAAGGCATTGTATACTTTTGGTAACAGCTCAAAATCAGTGTCCACATTTTGTGTGATTCAACATATGCATGAACAAACAAACCTGTGAAAGTTTGAGCTCAATTGGTCATCGAGGTCACGAGAAAAAGGGGAAAAGAGACCTGATGTGTTTTCTGTTTTTCAAACATCAAGTTTATTATCACGCGTGATAAAAACTATTGTTTTACTCATTTCTCAGAAACGATAGCATTTTAGGCAGAAATATTTTAAGGAACCCTTTCTACCATTACTTACTTTAAATCATGCAAGTTATGTGTGAATCTGTTAACATTTGTGTTTTTCGATCTTACCAATAGTGTACATGGCCTTTAAGAGACTTTCCAGTCTATTCAATCACAATTTTCTGTTTTTTTTTTCAAGAGCAAAATATCGGAAATCAGACTACAGTATTGAGAATATCATGCCTGTTCAGTGAAAACCTTACATGGTGGCACCTTCAAGTATATACACAAGACACTTTTTTTACAGGGAAATATTGTACAAACACTCCTGAAGAGAAGGGGGTGGGAGGAGGTGGACCCTTTAGCTCTGTACAAGTTCACGGCTCGCAGCACACTTGCATGTTCATGCGCCTATCCTGTCTGCCATTTTGGGAGTAACAATGTACGCTAAGGCATTTACTCAATCAAAAATTGCACAGAATTTTTCAAACACTGACCCTTTGTACAGCGAAACAACTTTCTCCGAAAAAGACTTGCACACCCAAGAATGTATAATTCCATCTTGGAAAGATAAATGTTTGGCTCGTACAGGTTTTAAAAAGTTTTTCTAAGTTAAACCTTTTAAAAAATGGCAGATTTTAAGGCAATGAACTGTGTTCTTGAACAGCCCTGGCAGTTTTTCCGAAAGAAGAGTCTCAAAAGTCAGAACGATAAGAACGTTCAAACTGGATCGGATACAGTATTCCAGCGTGTGCACATAGGCCGTTCCATTGTACCACCGGAACACTCTAATGGAATATTCAAAACACTAATGCACATATTCACACATGTAGGATTGCTCCCGTACTTCATCACAACAATGGGGTCTAGCAGAATTCATTCTGGCAGTCCGATGGATTGGGGAACATTCTATTGCACCTGTCTGACTTTTGAGACGCTCCCTTAATATGAAGGGATTCCACGGACCTCTTGCAGAGGGAATACACCCAGCCATTTCAAATCACAAGAAGAGCAAAGTGTGTAAACCTCCACCGTTCAAAATGGTACATATATAGTGCAAAACTTCTTCCGCCAAACTAGTGCAGTTGTTAGTGAACTTATTTATAAGAGAAAACACAAATTGTCAATTTGTCTTTAAAGTATTGCTTGCAATTTTGTTTTCTCGTAGTTTTGCGGAATCAATTTCGTGAAAGGTTTTAAGAAGCCGACAATGCAGAGCCAGATGATCCTCCAGTATCAACCACTGTTATCCTTCTACGCAGTCTGATGAGCAATAGGGGCACCTGCTTCTGAGGGGCATACGGGGATCCCAAGAACTGGTCGGCAATTCTCCCGGCCTTCTGCAGTCCACTAAGCAGAGCTCCGTGCACGGTGGCCGGGTAGTTCCGGATTGTGTGCTCACCGGCAAAGAAGAGTCTGGGCATATTGTTGAGTTGGGGAGGTGCACCCGGGACCACTGGGGTCGGGGTGATGGGGGTCGCCATGAGGTCGTAATAATTCCCGGATGACCCTGCAGCAACATGGGTGACAACTGCTGGAAGTAAACGAAAAGTAAAAACGAAAAGTAAAAACATGACAAGGTTGTTGTGGTGTTGCAGACCAGGGCCCAATTTCATAGAGCTGCTTACTGCATGAGTTTCCATTTCACAGCGCTGCTAACCGTAAGCACATAAAAGGCACGCTAACCTTCCGATGCTTACTGTATGAAAATTAATGACGCATCAATGTTAATCCATGGCGAACGCGCAAGCTGGCTGCCCAATTTTCTTGCTATTCTGTGAAATAAGATTACCCTTAAGCAAATTAAGCAGCGCTATGAAATTGGCCCCTGTAGACCCCTTTTAGTGGCTACCATCTTTAATGTCAACAACGCATGACTCTCAGTCAATGACAGCTCTTCATTGACCTTATAATGCAAGAGGTCTATGCAAGAGGTCTATTTGTCTTATTCTAAGTAAGCTATCCCTACAAAAAACTTCTAAATTCTAGACTTGCCTTCCACATATATTTTCCACATATCCCGCACTCAGTGCTGGGTGAGGGAATATTGAAGTGCTTAAATGTAGAGCTGACAAAATAGTTGCAGACAGTGTTCATGTTTAGTGTGATCAGCCATACACATAAAATAACAAACCTGTGAACATTGATAGTGAAAGTTTAAGCTCACCCGGTCTTCGGAGTAATGAGAAAACACTGAAAACCCCCATTGTATGTATTAACTTAATCGGATTTTATCCTGCAGGATAAAGACTATTGTTTTACTCATTTCCTAAAAACTATGGCATTTCAAGCAAAACTATGGCATTTCAAGCAAAACTATTTCAAGGGAAGTTTTCCCACAATGTGTTTACATGCTGAAACGGTGCAGGGTTAACAGTGATAAACCATGCAGTTTCAGCATGTAAACACATTGTCCCTAATTTTGATTGTAACAACCGATATCAGCTCTTGCATCTTTTTTAGGTTTTCAGATACAGTTTTCTTGAATATGACTTCATTTCTGAGGGAAACTTTTCACAGAAAATTAGTTCTGGTATGAACTTCATAATCAGCAATCTTTCAGACTAAACATGCTAAAGTTAAACACTGTTTTGGATCATTAACAAATCCTGAATATTACCTTTAAAGGGTGTGTACAACATTGGCAAGATTGAAAATATAAACGTTCACATGGTATAAAGATGGTCATGGTGGGAAAACTTCCCTTGAAATAGTTTTGCTTGAAATGCCATAGTTTTTAGGAAATGAGTAAAACAATAGTCTTTATCCTGCAGGATAAAATCCGATTAAGTTAATACATACAATGGGGGTTTTCAGTGTTTTCTCATTACTCCGAAGACCGGGTGAGCTTAAACTTTCACAGGTTTGTTATTTTATGTGTTTGTTGGGTCACATCAAGTGTGGATACATGTCTTTGGTAATTACCAATGTTGTACACACCCTTTAAGTGAGGTCAGGATTATTTCACTTCATGTTGTTTTTTCCATGTGTTTTACCTGGGGAACAAAAGCTCCAAATATCCCCTTCAGTACAGACAGACATCTCCCCACGATCACATCATCGCTGACGTTCTCCATGATCTATGCTGCTTCACCGGCGACAAGAGCGAGGAGTACCGGTGCCTTGTACAGATTCCAGAAGAGGAAGAGTTCTCCGCGGCTGGCTGTGGTGCTTTCGACATGACCAAAAAGATTCACTGATGGGTCCCAGAAGGCCTTGTCAAAGCACAGGACAACCTTCAAAACAAACAAAATTGTTTTAAGAAATTTTATATTTGAAATTCAAGGTGTTTTTAAAATATTTTTGTTATAAATGAAAAGTCACTCAACCAAGGCCAAAGGGTCACTCAAGGGGAAGGCTGCAACAAACAAAGACAATTGAAAGAAGAGAGAGAAGGTATTTGTTCACATTCCACATACATGTAAGGCCGGCTCCCACTTTGAGGTGAGGGCTACACTTAACTGATTAAGACTATTGACCCAAATCAACTGTTAACGGGGCATATTGCCACCTACTCATGGGGCTGAAATAGGGTTACCCCCTTTACATGGGTATCATCCAGTAGGAGTCTGGCTGCATGGTAGAGCAGAATGCACAACCTTCCCAACCTGATGTCAGTAAATATTATCTTTAACAAACTCTTTAGCAACCTGATGTCAGTAAATATATCTTTAACAAACTCTTTCCTAACCTGATGTCAGTAAATATATCTTTAACAAACTCTTTCCTAACCTGATGTCAGTAAATATATCTTTAACAAACTCTTTCCTAACCTGATGTCAGTAAATATATCTTTAACAAACTCTTTCCTAACCTGATGTCAGTAAATATATCTTTAACAAACTCTTTCCTAACCTGATGTCAGTAAATATATCTTTAACAAACTCTTTCCTAACCTGATGTCAGTAAATATATCTTTAACAAACTCTTTCCTAACCTGATGTCAGTAAATATATCTTTAACAAACTCTTTCCTAACCTGATGTCAGTAAATATATCTTTAACAAACTCTTTCCTAACCTGATGTCAGTAAATATAACTTTAACAAACTCTTTCCCAACCTGATGTCAGTAAATATATCTTTAACAAACTCTTTCCCAACCTGATGTCAGTAAATATATCTTTAACAAACTCTTTCCTAACCTTATGTCAGTAAATAGTATCTTTAACAAACTCTTTCCTAACCTGATGTCAGTAAATATATCTTTAACAAACTCTTTCCTAACCTGATGTCAGTAAATATAACTTTAACAAACTCTTTCCCAACCTGATGTCAGTAAATATATCTTTAACAAACTCTTTCCTAACCTGATGTCAGTAAATATATCTTTAACAAACTCTTTCCTAACCTTATGTCAGTAAATATATCTTTAACAAACTCTTTCCTAACCTGATGTCAGTAAATATATCTTTAACAAACTCTTTTCCAAGGTGTTCTTGCCAGAACCTCTCCCAAATCAATCAGAGATATTTAGACACTGTTAAGACTAATAATGACTGATCCACCAAATGCCATCCAACACACGATATATATTTTTGAGAATTTGGGGGTTGTTAGGGATACGTAACTTAGCAGTTCAAGACGTTGGTGCCAAATTGAAACAAGAAAGAAATAACAAGAACTAGTAAACTTGCCAGTACAACCATGTGTAAATCTCTTTTGGGAGGAATGTTTGGCTCTGAAAAGAGCCGATGTGGTCTTGAGAAGTGTGGAATAATAACTAGTTTTTATACAGCACATTTTACAATAAAGTATCAATGCGCTTTACATAATGCGATTTACATCGGAAGTGGAGACCACACCGCCTTTTTTCCAGAGCCAACACTTCTCCGAAAAGACATTTACACATGGTTGTACCACCAAGTTTACCAGCTACATGTAAAGATTCTTGGTTTTACTTGTTGTAATGTGAATGAACACCAACCATGTACATTGTACATCCTTGTACCCGCTGCCTCTAGCCTTCAGGCTAGCTTGGTGGTCTAGTGGTATAACATCTACTCTAGCAATGCAAAGGTCTTGGGTTAGATCCCACCTGAGTGATTTGACTGAGGATTCTTTTCACAGAACTCGGGGGAAAGTGCTGAATATACAGTGCGTTGGTGTAAGGATAAAAACTAAATAATAAACACCCACCTTGTTGAGATTGCCGTAACCCATGCGATGTATAGCACTCGTCTTCCACTCCGGCAGCAGTGGGACAAACTGTACCCCTGGTGGGGATTGCTTCAGTACCCCTAGGGGTAGAGTACCCACCACTGCGTCTGCCTTGTAGGTGTACATACCACTTGGACTCTTAGTACTCTGGGTCAAAACTGCAAGGAATTACACATAATAATAATACTGGGTTCTTACATGTATATAGCACTCTATCACACCCCTAGGGGCGTATCAAAGCGCGCTAAGTATTTTTTCCTGCAAGGTATGTGGAGCTACTTTTTGAATTATGAGACCTTTTTCCTTTATAACACCATGTAATAGTTTACAAGGTGCTATGGTGCATTACATGTATGTTCCTGATCAGACCAGGAACACCGGGGGTGCGCGCCCTTCTCTTTAAGATAAGTGCACTGGGTTCTTTTACGTGCATTACACAACACACGGGACCAACGGCTTTACAAACCATCCGACGAAGGACACAAGTTTCACGACCGGTATCAGAAACACCACAGCCCTGTGTTCTTATCTGCTCGGCCCGACACGCCGAGGCTAAAACTTTTTCATTGATAGATATTTTAAGGGGTTAACTATCAGGTGCATGGCCTTTTTTTGACAGATGATGCCGTTTCAAAACAAAACAACATACACAAACTTTTGCAAATGCCAGGACAGTACAAGTAACATGCATAATGGTTTGTACGTGGCTAATAGACCTGAGATAATGTCGAGAACCATGATAACAGTTTAATTGTTAGTGTTAAATTTAGAACTAACTACCATTTATATTGGAGTTTTTTTATGCACTTCCTACATGAAATCTTATTACTTTCTTGAATCTAGAAAAATAACTATTTAAAATTTCAATCAATTTTTTTTTGATCAAACCATACAGAAATTAGACCAAGCATCATCAAAGGGGCTGTGACACCATGATCAAAGCAGGCCTGCGATTGTACTTGGAATGATGAACTCACAAACAGCTACTGCACGCAGGCGTGTGCTACATAGATTTTACAGAGAGAGAGGACGCGCATGTTTTTGATCAAATACAGAGAGAGATTTTTTTTCAAATACAATTTCACTTTCTCCTTACAGGCAACTTCTGACTCATTCAAAAAACAAAAACTGTCTGGCAGTAAAATCTTAATTGCTTACACCCTTATGGTAGTAATGTCAAAACCACTGCTTGGGCTTGGGCACCGTATGCCTGTTTGTTCAAGCACCGTATGCCTGTTTAGCTGATTACCCGATTCTGCTGAGCAAGATTTCCATGTGCTTAGAAAGTTTTCGTTCTCACAGGATGCCAGTCCATCGCAGGTTATTCCCCAGCTCTCACAGAAAGTAATTTTTTATAAAAATGAATGTCAAAGATAGTGCAGATAAACAGGTATGAAACAGTATCAATGTTTTGTGTGAACAATTATATTGAGGTTCAAACACAGATAGTAAAACAACATATTATAGATCAAGAGATATAAGGAATAGAACTCACTGAGAATTCCAGTGAGGAAAAATGCCTTATCAAGAAAGGAATAAAATAATATGTCAAACAATCAATCAGTTTGCTTTCCAGAATAAAGACAGATTTTGAGTCCAGCTACAAATAGATGGAGTAGATGGAGCTTGTAGAAAAACGAATTGTTTGTTTTTATTTTGATGGCTAGTTTGTTGTTTGTTGTTTTTTTGTTTTTGTATTTTATGGGGCCTTATGGTCCCAAGATAAGTTTCTGTCATTTTAAGCAACACATATGTACTCTTAATTTATAAAGGGTGTGTACAACATTGGTAAGATTGAAAGAACAAATGTTCACAGATATGCACAAGATGGTCATGGTGTAAAGATGGTCATGGCTTTATGGTGTAAAGATGGTCATGGTGGAAAATTTCCCTTGAAATAGTTTTTAGGAAATGAGTAAAACAATAAGTCTTTATCACGCATGTCCAAATCCCAATGTTTGAAAACAGTGAAAACATATAATGAGGTTTTCACTGTTTTCTCATGACTCTGAGGACAGATTTAGCTTAAACTTTCACAGATTTGTTATTTCATGTACAATATTTATGTGTAGCCTTTGTGGCTTGGACAGTCTGTCTTCTTTGAGGCCCGCGATTCCAAGCGACTGGAAGGGGAGACCACTCATGCGAGTCACAAAGCCACGAGGGCCTTTTCCAACTTGTTTGCAGTTTCTAATGTCTTTCTTTGCATCTCCATTTTTGATACCCTTACAGGGTAGCAAAATTCCAAACCAAAAAGAAGCGAGGGGGGTCAGCGGGTCAGCATACATGAGCACATTATGCAAATTAACAAGGGTAAAATCTTTCAGCACCTTACTTATTTGCATACAAGTTATAAATAATGTATGTTTTATATACATATTGAGTTGGAAAAGGCCCTGTGGCTTCGCCACTCGACTCGCGCAAGTGGTCTCCTGTTCCAATCGCCCCGCTGCTCTACAAAGCTGTCCAAGCCACGAAGGCCCAAATAAAAGGCTACAAGTGTGAATAGTACTGGTCTTTGACATTTACCAATAATGCACATCAGGGCCTAATTTCATGGCTCTGCTTACTCTAAGCAAAGAATCTGCGCTTACGGAAGCAGGGATTTCCGCGCTTATGTCAAGCGTAATTCACAGGTAAGCAGGGAATTTCTGCTTGTGCGCTTGCATATTCCACGTTACAAAAGGCATTCTACGCTTACACAGCTAGCGCAGAAATTCTGCGCTTGCTCGGTAAGCAGAGAATATGTTGATCGTAAGCGCAGAATTCGGCAGTAAGCAGAGCCATGAAATTGAGCCCTGCTCTTAATAACAGAATCAAGAAGGTAGATTTGTTTTATCCCCTGATGCATCTACTTAATGTAGAATTTGAAACTTGACAAACATTGAGACAAAAAGGGTACATATTATTATTAGTGATCTTTCTAACCATGTAATTAGTGTAGTTACAATTTACAGTCTACAGAGTCTTTTGTAATAATACTACCTTTAATTTTAGAGGGAAACTACAACTGTGTGGTGATCAGAAAAAAAACTCCACAAAGTGGAACTGTTCATTTTGTGTATAAATAACCAATACAAACGCATGAAGTTTTATCTCACTGCAGTTTTTCTAGAGTTGTAGACAAGTCATTAACCCTCCTACTGTTCACAACATTTTCAAGTGAGTTGACCAAACATTTGAAACCATTCAACTGCCAAAGTTGTGTATGGTGGCACAACTGTGCACAGAACTAACTGTGTACTGTGTACATGCATTCCCTCATGGTATCATATTTCAAATGGCTGGCAATAGCTTATCTATCATTCAAAACCACAGTGAATGTTATTGAATGGTCAGACAGCAAGAGGGCTAATGTTTGTCGCAATGATTGTCGACTTGTGGTGGTAATGCGTAATACAGACTGCTCTCGCGAGATCACTGCTCCCGTGCAAAATTCCTGGCTGCCGACTCATATGTCTCTCGCAGTGATAGCAAAACGCTTCTCTTGCAACATCCCGCAAGGCTGCTGCTCTCTGCACGAGACTGCTGCTCTCACGACTGGTCACAATTACCGACTTGTGAAACCCGCAGGCAGTTTGTGCATGGACTGAGTTTTTCAGCCAATTTTGTACAAACCAGTTGTGAGAGCAGTCTTGCGCAGAGCATCAGTCTTGCGGAATATTGTGAAAGAACCGTTTCCCTATCACCGCAACAGACATTTAACGACTTGTCTACAAGTCTACAGACACCCTACTGAATAAAGCAGTTTGGTAATGAGTTGAGTGTCAATAATAAATCGGTGTAAAAACACAAATTTAACAACTTCACAATGTGGAGGGTTTCCCCAGGTTACATAACACATAACTAGTATAACTCACACATAGATCATTGGTGGAACACGCGATTCTGTGTTACCCTTTATTTTGCCATGTATTTACTGCTGTGATGTTGTATCGTCATACATGGAAACAATTATAGGGTACATGTATATTGATTTCCAAGGCTTATATAATTCTCAGTGCCATTCCCCCAAAAAACATTCCTAAAAAAATCCCCCCCCCCGTTTGATCCAACAAGGCGAGGTAACGTCATGGCAGACAATGTTTGTGTCTTCATGGCGTCATCTACATGTACTTTCTATAGAAGGCCTGTTTTATTGACAATTACGGACAATTCAGAAGTTTAAATTACATTTAAAAGATGGACAAACACATTACAAACAAGTTTAACAAGCATTCCTTAAAACATATTTTGCTAAAGTACCTCTTTACCAGAGGCATTTCTTTAGAAATTATTTGAGGTGCCAGCACCCCACCCCCTCCACGTGATACATGTACATCCGAGTTGAAAATCACAGCAATAACGACATGCATTCTAATAAACTGTAAAAACTGGGAGTGTTAAATCAATATTCTTGGTATATATATGTTACAACAGCATGGTGTTAATTACCAAAACAAAATTATATTGTATCTGGGATTACTAACACTGTGTAAACACTGTTGGGTCAACTACAATGTGTAAACACTGTTGGTGTTAATTACACTTACAGAATTGTATCTGGGATAACTAACACTATTGGTGTTAATTACATTGATGATATTGTATCTGGGTCAACTACAATGTATATAAACACTGTTGGTACACTTACATAATATCTGGGATAACTAACACTATTGGTGTTAATTACATCAATAATATTGTATCTGGGATAAATACAATGTGTAAACACTGTTGGTGCTAACAACACCCACAATAGTGTACCCGGGATAACTAATGCCGTGCAGGCGTTGCCACATGTGTAGATACCAAGAGAATCAATTTAACACCCCAGTTTCTGCAGTGTGCTTCCTTATCTTTCCTAGTGGATAAGGAGACCTCATGTATTATATCGATGCGTCAGTGCAACACACCGTGTATCTCAGTTTTGCTAAAACGTTGTATCTCACAGGAAAATAGTCCGTGCAAAACCGTTGTATCTCGCAGGAAAAGTGTCCATGCAAAACCGTTGAATCTAAATTTTGCTAAAACGTCGTATTTCACAGGATAATAGTCCGTGCAAAATTATGGTACATGTAAATTGATTTTGCAAAAATGTTGTATCTTGCAGGAAAATGGGCTGTGCAAAAACATTGTATCTGGGGCATATTTGTTTTGTGTGTACATCGGGCTATTTCAAGGGAGATACAACGTTTTGACATCGAACTCGCGTAAAGTTTTTTTTTTAAAGAGATAAAATGATATTGTTTTTCCACTGACACAACAATACGTGTCTTGGTGATACTCTTGGAAACAGCTTTTATGTATTACACGGTCCATGTAGTCAGGACTTGGATAATATCCAAATCCAGCTGTGATGCTCCCAGCAAGAAAAAGTTCACATCCACAGGTACATGTATCATGATCACCCAGGTTGGTCAAAGGGAAGTTTATGAAAGTCAATCATTGGACTAAACACTTGTATTACTATTGAAAAACTGAATCCAACTGCTGACTCAACTCAAACATGGTGCTCCAGACAAGAAGCAAAATAATATAATAAACCAACACACAGGTTGGTCAAACTTAATGGAAATCAGTACTTAACGGGACCTGTTTTTCTAAATTTCTGGAGGCCATCGTCACATGAAACCAAGTCCAGCTGCTGATTAAGCTCAAACAGGATGCTTCTAATAAGAAGCAAAATACAGTCATGTATGTAAAATAAACATTCCTCCCTACCACCAATAGCCCTCCCCCAAAAAATTATAATAATAAAATCACGGAACAAAATTTGTAATTTATGGCAAAACTGCCACTTAGAACCCCTTGATTTAATGGTGAAAAAAATCATGAAACGTGACCAAAGCACTTTAATCTAAGTTTAGGTGTATTTTTCAAGGGGTTTATAAAAGCTTTAGCTAAACAACTTTAAATCTCACATTAGTTATGGTCTTTTGTTTCCAGAGTAAAACAATCAGAACAATTTGCACAAAAAGTATAATTTGAATAAGAACTTTATAATTTGTGATGATGAAGTAAAAGTACAAAGTCTGTTCCTAATCCTATCATCATTTCATTACAGGAAAGCTCCATTAACCCTTCTACTGTCTGACCATTCAATATCATCCACTGTGGTTTTGAATGGTAGATAAACTACATGTACATGTATGCCAGCCTGCGATGTAATCATGTGATAAATGCATCTACACAGTACACCCATGTTATGTGCACAGTTGTGCCATCATACACAACCAGTGCAGAATGGTTTCAAATGGTTGGTCAACTCACTGGAAAATGTTACCAAGAGTAGAGACAGAAGCTAAAATGCAACATTCATTTCATCTGACAGCTCAGCTCACACCTGTTATCTCTATGCATAAAATAACAAACCTGTGAAAATTTGGGCTCAACCTGGTCATCGAAGTTGAAAGAAAATAATGAAAGAAAAACACCCTTGTTGCACAAATTTTTGTGTTTTTAGATGCTAATAAAAGGCTTCAGGCCTGAAGTATTTTTCAGATTCAAATATTTTAGTGGGAAGTTACCTCTTTCTCAAAAACTAGATTACTTCAGAGGAAGTCGTTTCTCAAAATGTGTTATACTAAGTGTTTATGTTAATATATATTTTGAGTAATTAGCAAACGTGTCTAGTGCCTTCAATGACCAAAGTAATTCAATATGATCATACCTAATGAGTGATAAGGATATCCTTTCTGAGTTTTTGGGGACAAACTCAGAAATTCTTTAATGGAGCTTTCCCGTAGTGTTAAATCACCATGGCAGATCCAGAGGCAAGGTATAGTTCCCCATTCCCAACCCCATCCCCAACACTGTTTAACCAAACATCTGCCAGTCTGACTTGACACTTCATGGATCAGAAACCAGTGGCTGCTGAACCCTTCCCTCCCTCAGCAAGATAATTGACTCAAACTCCTGGAAATATATCTCTGGAACAAGCCCTGAATCCATCAACATAGACTAACTACTGAATGAAATAATACAACAAGTAACAATCAAGGCTTAATGGTACCACAAGGCTTTACATTCAATTAAATAAACAATACATGAATATTTCTATAAAGATCTAGGGCCTTAGAAAGTCAATTTGAAACTGCAATCATTAAAGCTATATACATGTATATATTATTAATTTAAACAATTGTGAGTTGCATTCCAGTTTGCAGCCTTGGCTTTTTTTACATTAATTGACAATCAAGGCTTAATGGCACCACAAGGCTTTACATTCAATTAGATAACAAATACATAATTACTTCTACAAATATTTAAGGCCTTAGAAAGTTTTCAAATAAGACACTTTCAGATGCTGAAAACTGCATCTCTTATAGCTATTAATTTGAACAATTTTTGAGTTGCATTCAGGTTTAAATTCAATTAGAAAAAAAATACATAAATATCACTATACACTTTCAGATTTATACAGTTTTCAAATAAGATACTTTCAGATGCTGAAAACTGGATCCATTATAGATTAATTCCAACAATTTTAAGTTGCTTTCAAGTCTGCAGCCTTGACACTTTTGGATATAACAATTGACAATCACAGCTTAAAGGTACCACAAGGCTTTACATTCAATTAAATAAAAAATACCTAATTAATTATATAAATATTTAGGGCTTCAAAGGTTTTCAAATAAGACAATTTCAGATTCTGAAAACTGCATCCATCATAGCAATTAATTTCAACAATTTTGAGCATTAAATTTTGCAGCCTTGACATATCCAGCATCAAGCTTTGAGTGTTTGTGTTGTGACATGAAGTTCAAAGGAACTTCTTCATTTATTAAAGTTGTTGTTATCTATCGACCCCCATATAGCTCAAAAAATAGGATTAGCTCAAATGTCTTTTTTGAAGAATTTTCTAATTTTGTGTCATAATTAATATCCACAGCTAGTAAGCTCGTAATTGTGGGAGATTTTAATATTCACTTGGATGATGATCATAATACTGAAAGAAAGAAGTTTCTGGACATATTGCAATCTTTTAATTTAGTTCAGCTTGTACAAAATTCTACTCATGAAAGTGGCCACATATTAGATTTTGTTATTTCATACGCTGATGGAGATCTTGTTAGTAATGTAGAAGTGTCTTCATTTATAAGTGACCATGCTGCAGTGCATTGCAGTTTGAAAGTGATTAAGCCTCAGCCTAGAAGAAAGAAGATAACATATAGAAATTTGAAGTTGATAAATCATGATAGTTTTGCAGAAAACATTCGTAGGTCGTCGGCTCTTCTTGTAAACCCCGAGTCTAACCTTGATGGTCTGGTCAATCAATATGACACTGAACTTGCTACAGTTCTTGATCGTCATGCACCAATAAAAGAGAGTATGATAACTATTCGTCCACGCAACATGTGGTACACATCAGAGATTACTGAAGCCAAACGCCTGAGAAAGCGTCTTGAACGACAGTGGCGGGCAAACAAGACTGATATTAACAAAGCAACTTTTTACGAATCAGCGACTTCTTGTTTTTGAGATGATTAATGAGGCCAAAGCTGAACATTTGAAAAAACAGATATCTGACTGCTCTAATTCGGGTCAATTCTATAAGGTCATTGGTATAGTGCTCTACATCGTACATCAAATTTAAAGTTTCCTACAAATGTACCTTCATTGGAACTTGCTGAAAATTTTAGTGCCTTCTTTTTGTCTAAGATAAGTGATATTCGAAATGAACTTGATTCAATTAATACCACGTCTGGTATTGTGGCTCGAGATAATTTAGACGTACCAGTTTGGGATGAATTTGATTCAGTTTCAAATGATGAGATCTTAAATCTCATTTCAAGTCTTCCTGCCAAGTCATGCTCATTGGACCCTATCCCGACTTGGTTAGTCAAGAAACATGTTGGACTTTTACATTCTTGTATTGCATCCATTGTTAATATGTCGTTTCAGTCAGCTCAGTTCCCACAGTCTTTTAAACAAGCTATTGTTTCCCCCCTTTTGAAAAAGATGTCATTAGATTCTGAAGATCTTGCTAATTTTCGTCCGGTATCGAATCTCAAGTTTGTATCTAAGATACTGGAGAAAATAGTAGCTTCACAAATTCTGGATCACTTTAATTATAATAATTTGTTAGAGCCATTCCAGTCAGCCTATAGGAAGGGTCATAGTGTTGAAACAGCCCTCATTCGTGTCTCTAATGATATTTTGCATGCCCTTGATAGGAAACAGGCTGTGTTTTTGGTATTATTGGACTTATCGTCCGCCTTTGATACTGTTGACCATTTGATTTTGCTCAATCGACTTGAATCATATGGAGTTAAGGGTAAACCACTTAATTGGATTTCATCATATTTAGAAAATAGATCATTTATAGTTAGTGTTGAGGGAACAACATCAACCTCAGCTAAGATGAAGTTTGGTGTTCCCCAAGGATCGGTCCTTGGACCAATGTTTTTTAGTATATATTGTGCGCCTTTAGCAAGTATTGCAAGGAGCCACGGTATTTCAATCCACTTATATGCTGATGATACTCAGTTGTATCTTCCTTTTAATCCCAGTGACCAAAATAGTGAACTGTCAGCCAAACGTCGACTTGAAGCTTGTATATCTGATATGGCATCTTGGATGGTTGTGAATAAGTTAAAATTAAATGGTTGTAAATCAGAGTTTCTTGTTATCTCTTCAAAGTATCAGAAACCTATGATTCATACTCAGAGTATTACCATTGGCAGTGAACAAATCAGGGCATCATCTTCTGTTCGTAATCTCGGTGTTATATTTGATGAGAATATGTCAATGGAATCTCATGTACAACATATTTGTAAGTCTGTGTATTATAGTATATATAATGTTAATTGCATTAGAAAGATTCTATGCTCATACATGCCTTTGTTATTTCAAGATTGGACATTGGCAATTCTCTTTTGTATAATATTCCAGTATATTTGTTGGATAAATTGCAACTTGCTTTGAACTCTGCAGCTAGGATCCTATCTAGAACTTCAAAGTACGATCATATTACACCTGTGCTGCAAACTTTACATTGGCTACCTATTCGCCAGCGTATTGAATTTAAGATACTACTTCAAACTTGGAAGATTCTTCATGGTATGGCACCTTGTTACTTAAATGAGTTAGTCCGGTCATATGTACCACAACGTAACCTCCGCTCCTCAAATAGATTACTTTTAGAAACTCAAAAGACACGCGTAACTTATGGAAAAAGAGCATTTTTTGCTTCAGCTTCGGATTTATGGAATAGATTACTTTTAGAAACTCAAAAGACACGCGTAACTTATGGAAAAAGAGCATTTTTTGCTTCAGCTCCGGATTTATGGAATAGACTACCCTTAGAATTAAAAACAATAGACTCGTTAGAAGTGTTTAAAATTAAATTAAAATCATACTTGTTTAGTGTAGCTTATTAATGCATTGTTGCGTGTATTGGTATTTGTTTGCTTAAGTTTTCCCTCTGTTTTTTCTTCTTCTTTCCTTTCTTATGCGCCTCGGAATAGGCTACCTAGATAGATGGCGCTTTATAAATGCTTGATATTATTATTATAGTAATTGGCAAACTGTACATAATTTTACAATAATAACAACATTAAATAAATGCTTCATTTTCCGATACACTTTATACAGGTATTTTTTTACTAAATTGTTATGTTTGTTTTGCACACAATGCTGGATATATTTGTAATTCTAGGGCCTTGTGACGTGTGTACTACAGTCTTGGGAACTTTGGAAGATTGAGACAAAGTTCTACAAGATTGTAGTAAACTTGCGAGTACAACTTTGTATAAATTTTTTTTTTGAGTTTTGAGAAGAAACTGTGTGGTCTCGACAGAGGTGTTCCTCTCTGCCTCATCATAGTTTCTAGGAATTCCCCAACCTACAAAACAGCCAGACCACATTAAGAACTCCAGCCAGTTTGTCAGTGTCATCATCAAGCACCTCCATCTTAGTCAATCAAACATTCTAGTAAGTTTTAACATAGTCTTCTTCTTCACCAACATACCAGCAAAAGAAACATGCTTCATATCGCCAAATCTCCACAAGATAACTCTGCCATCAGCGAGAACACATTGGTGCTTTTGGTGAGTGCACCACCGACAAATGCACCACCGACTCCTGACTTATGTATCATCATCTTGCTTCAGGTGGAGAGATAAATTCTTTGAACAAACCTCTGAAGCTGCCATGGGAACTACTCTATCCCAGTCCTCGACTCCTCTATCGGTCCTTGTTCATGGAAAGAGTTTGAACTGGACTCCATCAAGAATGCCGATCTTTGCCCCAGTCTTCAAGTCAAGCCTCCCATCAAAAGAAAGACTACAGTTCAAGTCCAATGTCCCTCCTATACATCAGTCACAAATCACACAAGCTTCAGTGTTTCTTCAACCTAGCACAACTCAAGATCTTCCACAAGGGACCAAACAACATCCATGCATCACACCAAACACACAAGGACCAGTAAGACACTCAAGACAAGGCTGGGGTTTACAGTATTCCCTGTGAATGTGATAAACTATACATCAGGGAGACCGGTCACAACATATAGATCTATAGGAATCAAGGAACACCAACCACACAGCAGACTGTAGGACACCTTGATAAGTCAGCCATCATCAAACACTCATGACCAAGAACACCACATCGACTGAAATAAACACCAAGCTCATTGCCCCTGTCATGTCCTGGTACCAACACAGATTGAGGGAAGCCATCAAAATCAAGTCACATACACAGTTCCATAAGACCTCAATTTCTTCATCAACGACATCTGGTCATCTCTATACTCAAGCACACCCTTTCATCAACAGCTCACCATAACAGGAACACATCCAACCAGCAGTCAACTCCCATGCATCACCGGTCAAGAACAGCTTGGACCCTTCCTGCCCAAATGTTCATCCCTCAATCCCTACTTAAACCTCAGCATCATCATTCTCCTGATGAGCAGAGTACACCATTTCAAACAAACACTACATGTACTTCTAAAAGAGTTTTTTACAAGGTTGTCCCAGCAAGTTTTTGATTGTTAGTTTTTCCTTTGCCTATATATTCTAATTTCTTTTACTCTGATTTTCAAAAACTTTTTTATATGACAATATAAGGACCCACACATCAAATCGTGGTCTGGCCAAATCACTGTGCGTACCCCGCCGTCGAGTCAGCAATTTAAGAGTTCTGGACCCCGCCAACCCTTGGTTCGCAGGCGGCATAGTACCACAGCGCAGGGAGGCCATTCCCCAACCTGGTGTGCAAGAAAATATTGTAGAAAAATTAAATATTTCCAAACATGAATGTTTTAAATATTGATAAACCCAACCTTCTTTTCTCCAGTGGCCTGATGCCTTTCTTCCTGTGTGATCTTCACAGGTTTGAATCAAATTATGCTCTCTATTCTTCAACTTCGAACAGCATTTTATTGAGCCAGCTATCATCAATCTTCCATAGTCATCAAAAATAACAATCATGCCCTCAATCTTCCAATATCAAAAAAGTTATTCAAAATTAGGCCCTCCAAAGCTAAGGAAATCAAACAACTTTGGAGGGTGGGGTAAAGCAATAGCAACACGTCACCGTTTTCACGAAGAGCCACTTTATGTCCAAACTCTTGATTGAGACTTACATTTTACTTAAAACTGCAAAATTTGCAATACTAAAGCCATGGTTTGCAGTTAAGGACCACTCATATGATTCTGTATAAGTTTTAAAACCTCTCCATTGACCAACTAATTTCTTTAAATGCATTGGAGCATAGTTGTCTAACAATAAGTGCAAGATACATGTCTCTTCTTGAAACCTAAAAAGTGAAATGACCTACCTAAACACCTAACTGGAGAATGTGTTTTTACATAGGAAAGGGACACCCTTGTCACGTGATCACGTGTACACTGACATAAGTTGCCCTTCTTGAAACTTGAAAAACAATTTGACCTACATTTTACGCCATTCTGTTGCAATGTATTACTCTGCATTTTGGGGGCCTGTGGCTTTTTGAAATTATTGAGATAAAGGCCCCTTCCTGTAGTAATCAATAATTTGTTACTTTAAGATATGTGGCTCTTTTTGAAATCGGTGACAATATCATAAAGGAATGTATACAATTGACAAAAGATACTTTAATAACAATTCTCTTTTTCCACTTTTCCATAATAAATACAACACAGTTTGACTGAATAGTCGATCATTTAATTAAACTACAAATTTACACCATTAGAGTGTCATAATTTACAGAGCCCCAAAGGGAGAACAGTTCATTGAAAACTGATGGGGCTACCCTGGTTAAATAAGAAGAAATAACTAAATAAATAAATAAATAAATAAAAAAAATTATAAAGCATTTAGATCAAGTCTGTTTGTCACTGCTTGGGAATGAACAGAAGCAACTCTGAGGGCAAACTTGAGCTAAATCTGGTCAAGTCCTCTGAGTGCAAATTTAATTAATCCTTTACCTATTAAATCCCTTTTATTTTATTTTGGGGAACATTTATACATAATACATTATATAATATTATTATTATTATTATTATTTATTATTTTTTTTTTTGGGGGGGGGCGTGTGGTTATGGGCCTGTAGTGTTACTATTTCAGTTTTAATTTGTGTTTTGGATTTCAGTATTTTTGTTCAGTTTTAGCTGAAAGCCTTTCTTTGACCTAGACAGAAGAATGGTGTCATAAGACATCAGGGTTCTGCCCAGGATTTGTTTAGTGCCGGAAATTTTTTTTTTCCTAGTACAGTCAAGTCAATTTCCTTTCGATCGTGCACGGAGTGGTTACACACGTGCGCCCTGCAGCTGTGCCTTGAATGTAGGCCCTCAGTGCGCGCACGCCTTTACCGCCGTGGGAAAACAATTTACAGCATCTATAGCATGATGCTTACTCTGCAGTTCATTTCCGTTGTATTAAACGCTGTAGAATAGGGTTCGCAACATGATGAAACTGGTATCATGTTATTCCAAGCGTAAAGCTATAATCAGCGTGACTGGAAACCATTGCAAAATCAATGCGGGTTTCGTGCATTGGATATATACATCGTACAGGCGGGAGGAATGCTCGATCCTGGATCATTAAAATAGACTCAAACCAAAGAAGTAGGCTACTCGAAACTTTGGATAAAACTGTTTACTGGTAAATAATTTGTTTTACACGTTGTTCAAAATATTTTGAAGGAAATGGGCAAAAAAAAGGGAAAATGTGTGGTGGTCAGAAAAAGAAAAAATTCTGCGAGTGCCGGTCGGGGAATCATGAGTGCCGGTCGGGTTTTCCGGCACCGACCACCGTGGGCAGAACCCTGAGACATCAAGGAGCAAATGCTAGCAATGTCATATCTTAGCAAATCTTAGGATGATTATGGACCAAATTAAACACAATGCTAGTTACAATACATCTACAGGAATGGGTTGCAATATCATTGGTGTACAAAGCATACAATTTACAGCTTGATACAGTTTTGAAAGATTTCATAAGTTGAGTTGGAACAGTGAAAAAGTCAATGGATGAGATTATCGTATGAGAATGCTCTAATTTATGGGAGATGTATATCTTTGAGCTATGAAGCATGTTGTTGAGCACAGAGACTCACAGTTAGTGGTGAAGGTTGAATGCACAGTAGGGCCATCAGAAAGAAAACATAGAAATAAGGAAGCTGTTGGAGGTAATGAAAAGTATTGCCTCAACAGGTTTATAAAAAAGAAAACAAAGAAATGAAGAAGCTGTTTGAAGTTGAATGAAGAGTAGCGACTCAACATCCTAACAGGTTTATAAAAAAGAAAACAAAGAAATGAAGGAGCTGTTTAAAGTTGAATGAAGAGTAGTGACTCAACATCCTAACAGGTTTATAAAAAAGAAAACATAGGAATGAAGGAGCTGTTTGAAGTTGAATGAAGAGTAGTGACTCAACATCCTAACAGGTTTATAAAAAAGAAAACAAAGAAATGAAGAAGCTGTTTGAAGTTGAATGAAGAGTAGTAACTCAACATCCTAACAGGTTTATAAAAAAGAAAACAAAGAAATGAAGGAGCTGTTTGAAGTTGAATGAAGAGTAGTGACTCAACATCCTAACAGGTTTATAAAAAAGAAAACATAGGAATGAATTGAGGAGCTGTTTGAAGTTGAATGAAGAGTAGTGACTCAACATCCTAACAGGTTTATAAAAAAGAAAACATAGGAATGAAGAAGCTGTTGGAGGTTGAATGAAGAGTAGTGACTCAACATCCTAACAGGTTTATAAAAAAGAAAACATAGCAATGAAGGAGCTGTTTGAAGTTGAATGAAGAGTAGTGACTCAACATCCTAACAGGTTTATAAAAAAGAAAACAAAGAAATGAAGAAGCTGTTGGAAGTTGAATGAAAAGTAGTGACTCAACATCCTAACAGGTTTATAAAAAAGAAAACATAGCAATGAAGGAGCTGTTTGAAGTTGAATGAAGAGTAGTGACTCAACATCCTAACAGGTTTATAAAAAAGAAAACAAAGAAATGAAGAAGCTGTTGGAAGTTGAATGAAAAGTAGTGACTCAACATCCTAACAGGTTTATAAAAAAGACTACATAGCAATGAAGGAGCTGTTTGAAGTTGAATGAAGAGTAGTGACTCAACATCCTAACAGATTTATAAAAAAGAAAACAAAGAAATGAAGAAGCTGTTTGAAGTTGAATGAAGAGTAGTGACTCAACATCCTAACAGGTTTATAAAAAAGAAAACAAAGAAATGAAGAAGCTGTTTGAAGTTGAATGAAGAGTAGTGACTCAACATCCTAACAGGTTTATAAAAAAGAAAACAAAGAAATGAAGGAGCTGTTTGAAGTTGAATGAAGAGTAGTGACTCAACATCCTAACAGGTTTATAAAAAAGAAAACAAAGAAATGAAGAAGCTGTTTGAAGTTGAATGAAGAGTAGTGACTCAACATCCTAACAGGTTTATAAAAAAGAAAACAAAGAAATGAAGAAGCTGTTTGAAGTTGAATGAAGAGTAGTGACTCAACATCCTAACAGGTTTATAAAAAAGAAAACATAGGAATGAAGAAGCTGTTTGAAGTTGAATGAAGAGTAGTGACTCAACATCCTAACAGGTTTATTTTGAAGTTGAATGAAGAGTAGTGACTCAACATCCTAACAGGTTTATAAAAAAGAAAACATAGGAATGAAGGAGCTGTTTGAAGTTGAATGAAGAGTAGTGACTCAACATCCTAACAGGTTTATAAAAAAGAAAACAAAGAAATGAAGAAGCTGTTTGAAGTTGAATGAAGAGTAGTGACTCAACATCCTAACAGGTTTATTTTGAAGTTGAATGAAGAGTAGTGACTCAACATCCTAACAGGTTTATAAAAAAGAAAACATAGGAATGAAGGAGCTGTTCGAAGTTGAATGAAGAGTAGTGACTCAACATCCTAACAGGTTTATAAAAAAGAAAACAAAGAAATGAAGAAGCTGTTTGAAGTTGAATGAAGAGTAGTGACTCAACATCCTAACAGGTTTATTTTGAAGTTGAATGAAGAGTAGTGACTCAACATCCTAACAGGTTTATAAAAAAGAAAACATAGGAATGAAGAAGCTGTTTGAAGTTGAATGAAGAGTAGTGACTCAACATCCTAACAGGTTTATAAAAAAGAAAACAAAGAAATGAAGAAGCTGTTTGAAGTTGAATGAAGAGTAGTCAACATCCTAACAGGTTTATTTTGAAGTTGAATGAAGAGTAGTGACTCAACATCCTAACAGGTTTATAAAAAAGAAAACATAGGAATGAAGGAGCTGTTGGAAGTTGAATGAAGAGTAGTGACTCAACATCCTAACAGGTTTATAAAAAAGAAAACAAAGAAATGAAGAAGCTGTTTGAAGTTGAATGAAGAGTAGTGACTCAACATCCTAACAGGTTTATTTTGAAGTTGAATGAAGAGTAGTGACTCAACATCCTAACAGGTTTATAAAAAAGAAAACAAAGAAATGAAGGAGCTGTTTAAAGTTGAATGAAGAGTAGTGACTCAACATCCTAACAGGTTTATAAAAAAGAAAACAAAGAAATGAAGGAGCTGTTTAAAGTTGAATGAAGAGTAGTGACTCAACATCCTAACAGGTTTATAAAAAAGAAAACAAAGAAATGAAGAAGCTGTTTGAAGTTGAATGAAGAGTAGTGACTCAACATCCTAACAGGTTTATAAAAAAGAAAACAAAGAAATGAAGGAGCTGTTTAAAGTTGAATGAAGAGTAGTGACTCAACATCCTAACAGGTTTATAAAAAAGAAAACAAAGAAATGAAGAAGCTGTTTGAAGTTGAATGAAGAGTAGTGACTCAACATCCTAACAGGTTTATAAAAAAGAAAACAAAGAAATGAAGGAGCTGTTTGAAGTTGAATGAAGAGTAGTGACTCAACATCCTAACAGGTTTATAAAAAAGAAAACATAGGAATGAATTGAGGAGCTGTTTGAAGTTGAATGAAGAGTAGTGACTCAACATCCTAACAGGTTTATAAAAAAGAAAACATAGGAATGAAGAAGCTGTTGGAGGTTGAATGAAGAGTAGTGACTCAACATCCTAACAGGTTTATAAAAAAAAAAACATAGCAATGAAGGAGCTGTTTGAAGTTGAATGAAGAGTAGTGACTCAACATCCTAACAGGTTTATAAAAAAGAAAACAAAGAAATGAAGAAGCTGTTGGAAGTTGAATGAAAAGTAGTGACTCAACATCCTAACAGGTTTATAAAAAAGAAAACATAGCAATGAAGGAGCTGTTTGAAGTTGAATGAAGAGTAGTGACTCAACATCCTAACAGGTTTATAAAAAAGAAAACAAAGAAATGAAGAAGCTGTTGGAAGTTGAATGAAAAGTAGTGACTCAACATCCTAACAGGTTTATAAAAAAGACTACATAGCAATGAAGGAGCTGTTTGAAGTTGAATGAAGACTAGTGACTCAACATCCTAACAGATTTATAAAAAAGAAAACAAAGAAATGAAGAAGCTGTTTGAAGTTGAATGAAGAGTAGTGACTCAACATCCTAACAGGTTTATAAAAAAGAAAACAAAGAAATGAAGAAGCTGTTTGAAGTTGAATGAAGAGTAGTGACTCAACATCCTAACAGGTTTATAAAAAAGAAAACAAAGAAATGAAGGAGCTGTTTAAAGTTGAATGAAGAGTAGTGACTCAACATCCTAACAGGTTTATAAAAAAGAAAACATAGGAATGAAGAAGCTGTTTGAAGTTGAATGAAGAGTAGTGACTCAACATCCTAACAGGTTTATAAAAAAGAAAACAAAGAAATGAAGAAGCTGTTTGAAGTTGAATGAAGAGTAGTGACTCAACATCCTAACAGGTTTATTTTGAAGTTGAATGAAGAGTAGTGACTCAACATCCTAACAGGTTTATAAAAAAGAAAACATAGGAATGAAGGAGCTGTTTGAAGTTGAATGAAGAGTAGTGACTCAACATCCTAACAGGTTTATAAAAAAGAAAACAAAGAAATGAAGAAGCTGTTTGAAGTTGAATGAAGAGTAGTGACTCAACATCCTAACAGGTTTATTTTGAAGTTGAATGAAGAGTAGTGACTCAACATCCTAACAGGTTTATAAAAAAGAAAACATAGGAATGAAGGAGCTGTTGGAAGTTGAATGAAGAGTAGTGACTCAACATCCTAACAGGTTTATAAAAAAGAAAACAAAGAAATGAAGAAGCTGTTTGAAGTTGAATGAAGAGTAGTGACTCAACATCCTAACAGGTTTATTTTGAAGTTGAATGAAGAGTAGTGACTCAACATCCTAACAGGTTTATAAAAAAGAAAACATAGGAATGAAGAAGCTGTTTGAAGTTGAATGAAGAGTAGTGACTCAACATCCTAACAGGTTTATAAAAAAGAAAACAAAGAAATGAAGAAGCTGTTTGAAGTTGAATGAAGAGTAGTGACTCAACATCCTAACAGGTTTATTTTGAAGTTGAATGAAGAGTAGTGACTCAACATCCTAACAGGTTTATAAAAAAGAAAACATAGGAATGAAGGAGCTGTTGGAAGTTGAATGAAGAGTAGTGACTCAACATCCTAACAGGTTTATAAAAAAGAAAACAAAGAAATGAAGAAGCTGTTTGAAGTTGAATGAAGAGTAGTGACTCAACATCCTAACAGGTTTATTTTGAAGTTGAATGAAGAGTAGTGACTCAACATCCTAACAGGTTTATAAAAAAGAAAACATAGGAATGAAGGAGCTGTTTAAAGTTGAATGAAGAGTAGTGACTCAACATCCTAACAGGTTTATAAAAAAGAAAACAAAGAAATGAAGGAGCTGTTTAAAGTTGAATGAAGAGTAGTGACTCAACATCCTAACAGGTTTATAAAAAAGAAAACATAGGAATGAATTGAGGAGCTGTTTGAAGTTGAATGAAGAGTAGTGACTCAACATCCTAACAGGTTTATAAAAAAGAAAACATAGGAATGAAGAAGCTGTTGGAGGTTGAATGAAGAGTAGTGACTCAACATCCTAACAGGTTTATAAAAAAGAAAACATAGCAATGAAGGAGCTGTTTGAAGTTGAATGAAGAGTAGTGACTCAACATCCTAACAGGTTTATAAAAAAGAAAACAAAGAAATGAAGAAGCTGTTGGAAGTTGAATGAAAAGTAGTGACTCAACATCCTAACAGGTTTATAAAAAAGAAAACATAGCAATGAAGGAGCTGTTTGAAGTTGAATGAAGAGTAGTGACTCAACATCCTAACAGGTTTATAAAAAAGAAAACAAAGAAATGAAGAAGCTGTTGGAAGTTGAATGAAAAGTAGTGACTCAACATCCTAACAGGTTTATAAAAAAGACTACATAGCAATGAAGGAGCTGTTTGAAGTTGAATGAAGAGTAGTGACTCAACATCCTAACAGATTTATAAAAAAGAAAACAAAGAAATGAAGAAGCTGTTTGAAGTTGAATGAAGAGTAGTGACTCAACATCCTAACAGGTTTATAAAAAAGAAAACAAAGAAATGAAGAAGCTGTTTGAAGTTGAATGAAGAGTAGTGACTCAACATCCTAACAGGTTTATAAAAAAGAAAACAAAGAAATGAAGGAGCTGTTTGAAGTTGAATGAAGAGTAGTGACTCAACATCCTAACAGGTTTATAAAAAAGAAAACAAAGAAATGAAGAAGCTGTTTGAAGTTGAATGAAGAGTAGTGACTCAACATCCTAACAGGTTTATAAAAAAGAAAACAAAGAAATGAAGAAGCTGTTTGAAGTTGAATGAAGAGTAGTGACTCAACATCCTAACAGGTTTATAAAAAAGAAAACATAGGAATGAAGAAGCTGTTTGAAGTTGAATGAAGAGTAGTGACTCAACATCCTAACAGGTTTATTTTGAAGTTGAATGAAGAGTAGTGACTCAACATCCTAACAGGTTTATAAAAAAGAAAACATAGGAATGAAGGAGCTGTTTGAAGTTGAATGAAGAGTAGTGACTCAACATCCTAACAGGTTTATAAAAAAGAAAACAAAGAAATGAAGAAGCTGTTTGAAGTTGAATGAAGAGTAGTGACTCAACATCCTAACAGGTTTATTTTGAAGTTGAATGAAGAGTAGTGACTCAACATCCTAACAGGTTTATAAAAAAGAAAACATAGGAATGAAGGAGCTGTTCGAAGTTGAATGAAGAGTAGTGACTCAACATCCTAACAGGTTTATAAAAAAGAAAACAAAGAAATGAAGAAGCTGTTTGAAGTTGAATGAAGAGTAGTGACTCAACATCCTAACAGGTTTATTTTGAAGTTGAATGAAGAGTAGTGACTCAACATCCTAACAGGTTTATAAAAAAGAAAACATAGGAATGAAGAAGCTGTTTGAAGTTGAATGAAGAGTAGTGACTCAACATCCTAACAGGTTTATAAAAAAGAAAACAAAGAAATGAAGAAGCTGTTTGAAGTTGAATGAAGAGTAGTCAACATCCTAACAGGTTTATTTTGAAGTTGAATGAAGAGTAGTGACTCAACATCCTAACAGGTTTATAAAAAAGAAAACATAGGAATGAAGGAGCTGTTGGAAGTTGAATGAAGAGTAGTGACTCAACATCCTAACAGGTTTATAAAAAAGAAAACAAAGAAATGAAGAAGCTGTTTGAAGTTGAATGAAGAGTAGTGACTCAACATCCTAACAGGTTTATTTTGAAGTTGAATGAAGAGTAGTGACTCAACATCCTAACAGGTTTATAAAAAAGAAAACAAAGAAATGAAGGAGCTGTTTAAAGTTGAATGAAGAGTAGTGACTCAACATCCTAACAGGTTTATAAAAAAGAAAACAAAGAAATGAAGGAGCTGTTTAAAGTTGAATGAAGAGTAGTGACTCAACATCCTAACAGGTTTATAAAAAAGAAAACAAAGAAATGAAGAAGCTGTTTGAAGTTGAATGAAGAGTAGTGACTCAACATCCTAACAGGTTTATAAAAAAGAAAACAAAGAAATGAAGGAGCTGTTTAAAGTTGAATGAAGAGTAGTGACTCAACATCCTAACAGGTTTATAAAAAAGAAAACAAAGAAATGAAGAAGCTGTTTGAAGTTGAATGAAGAGTAGTGACTCAACATCCTAACAGGTTTATAAAAAAGAAAACAAAGAAATGAAGGAGCTGTTTGAAGTTGAATGAAGAGTAGTGACTCAACATCCTAACAGGTTTATAAAAAAGAAAACATAGGAATGAATTGAGGAGCTGTTTGAAGTTGAATGAAGAGTAGTGACTCAACATCCTAACAGGTTTATAAAAAAGAAAACATAGGAATGAAGAAGCTGTTGGAGGTTGAATGAAGAGTAGTGACTCAACATCCTAACAGGTTTATAAAAAAAAAAACATAGCAATGAAGGAGCTGTTTGAAGTTGAATGAAGAGTAGTGACTCAACATCCTAACAGGTTTATAAAAAAGAAAACAAAGAAATGAAGAAGCTGTTGGAAGTTGAATGAAAAGTAGTGACTCAACATCCTAACAGGTTTATAAAAAAGAAAACATAGCAATGAAGGAGCTGTTTGAAGTTGAATGAAGAGTAGTGACTCAACATCCTAACAGGTTTATAAAAAAGAAAACAAAGAAATGAAGAAGCTGTTGGAAGTTGAATGAAAAGTAGTGACTCAACATCCTAACAGGTTTATAAAAAAGACTACATAGCAATGAAGGAGCTGTTTGAAGTTGAATGAAGACTAGTGACTCAACATCCTAACAGATTTATAAAAAAGAAAACAAAGAAATGAAGAAGCTGTTTGAAGTTGAATGAAGAGTAGTGACTCAACATCCTAACAGGTTTATAAAAAAGAAAACAAAGAAATGAAGAAGCTGTTTGAAGTTGAATGAAGAGTAGTGACTCAACATCCTAACAGGTTTATAAAAAAGAAAACAAAGAAATGAAGGAGCTGTTTAAAGTTGAATGAAGAGTAGTGACTCAACATCCTAACAGGTTTATAAAAAAGAAAACATAGGAATGAAGAAGCTGTTTGAAGTTGAATGAAGAGTAGTGACTCAACATCCTAACAGGTTTATAAAAAAGAAAACAAAGAAATGAAGAAGCTGTTTGAAGTTGAATGAAGAGTAGTGACTCAACATCCTAACAGGTTTATTTTGAAGTTGAATGAAGAGTAGTGACTCAACATCCTAACAGGTTTATAAAAAAGAAAACATAGGAATGAAGGAGCTGTTTGAAGTTGAATGAAGAGTAGTGACTCAACATCCTAACAGGTTTATAAAAAAGAAAACAAAGAAATGAAGAAGCTGTTTGAAGTTGAATGAAGAGTAGTGACTCAACATCCTAACAGGTTTATTTTGAAGTTGAATGAAGAGTAGTGACTCAACATCCTAACAGGTTTATAAAAAAGAAAACATAGGAATGAAGGAGCTGTTGGAAGTTGAATGAAGAGTAGTGACTCAACATCCTAACAGGTTTATAAAAAAGAAAACAAAGAAATGAAGAAGCTGTTTGAAGTTGAATGAAGAGTAGTGACTCAACATCCTAACAGGTTTATTTTGAAGTTGAATGAAGAGTAGTGACTCAACATCCTAACAGGTTTATAAAAAAGAAAACATAGGAATGAAGAAGCTGTTTGAAGTTGAATGAAGAGTAGTGACTCAACATCCTAACAGGTTTATAAAAAAGAAAACAAAGAAATGAAGAAGCTGTTTGAAGTTGAATGAAGAGTAGTGACTCAACATCCTAACAGGTTTATTTTGAAGTTGAATGAAGAGTAGTGACTCAACATCCTAACAGGTTTATAAAAAAGAAAACATAGGAATGAAGGAGCTGTTGGAAGTTGAATGAAGAGTAGTGACTCAACATCCTAACAGGTTTATAAAAAAGAAAACAAAGAAATGAAGAAGCTGTTTGAAGTTGAATGAAGAGTAGTGACTCAACATCCTAACAGGTTTATTTTGAAGTTGAATGAAGAGTAGTGACTCAACATCCTAACAGGTTTATAAAAAAGAAAACATAGGAATGAAGGAGCTGTTTAAAGTTGAATGAAGAGTAGTGACTCAACATCCTAACAGGT
Source organism: Leptasterias polaris (assembly GCA_037783415.1). Lineage (NCBI taxonomy): Eukaryota > Metazoa > Echinodermata > Asteroidea > Forcipulatida > Asteriidae > Leptasterias > Leptasterias polaris. The sequence continues at coordinate 2,008,387 of JAZGTN010000014.1, read as the reverse complement.
TTATAAAAAAGAAAACAAAGAAATGAAGGAGCTGTTTAAAGTTGAATGAAGAGTAGTGACTCAACATCCTAACAGGTTTATAAAAAAGAAAACAAAGAAATGAAGGAGCTGTTTAAAGTTGAATGAAGAGTAGTGACTCAACATCCTAACAGGTTTATAAAAAAGAAAACAAAGAAATGAAGAAGCTGTTTGAAGTTGAATGAAGAGTAGTGACTCAACATCCTAACAGGTTTATAAAAAAGAAAACAAAGAAATGAAGGAGCTGTTTAAAGTTGAATGAAGAGTAGTGACTCAACATCCTAACAGGTTTATAAAAAAGAAAACAAAGAAATGAAGAAGCTGTTTGAAGTTGAATGAAGAGTAGTGACTCAACATCCTAACAGGTTTATAAAAAAGAAAACAAAGAAATGAAGGAGCTGTTTGAAGTTGAATGAAGAGTAGTGACTCAACATCCTAACAGGTTTATAAAAAAGAAAACATAGGAATGAATTGAGGAGCTGTTTGAAGTTGAATGAAGAGTAGTGACTCAACATCCTAACAGGTTTATAAAAAAGAAAACATAGGAATGAAGAAGCTGTTTGAAGTTGAATGAAGAGTAGTGACTCAACATCCTAACAGGTTTATAAAAAAGAAAACAAAGAAATGAAGGAGCTGTTTAAAGTTGAATGAAGAGTAGTGACTCAACATCCTAACAGGTTTATAAAAAAGAAAACAAAGAAATGAAGAAGCTGTTTGAAGTTGAATGAAGAGTAGTGACTCAACATCCTAACAGGTTTATTTTGAAGTTGAATGAAGAGTAGTGACTCAACATCCTAACAGGTTTATAAAAAAGAAAACATAGGAATGAAGGAGCTGTTTGAAGTTGAATGAAGAGTAGTGACTCAACATCCTAACAGGTTTATTTTGAAGTTGAATGAAGAGTAGTGACTCAACATCCTAACAGGTTTATAAAAAAGAAAACATAGGAATGAAGGAGCTGTTTGAAGTTGAATGAAGAGTAGTGACTCAACATCCTAACAGGTTTATTTTGAAGTTGAATGAAGAGTAGTGACTCAACATCCTAACAGGTTTATAAAAAAGAAAACATAGGAATGAAGGAGCTGTTTGAAGTTGAATGAAGAGTAGTGACTCAACATCCTAACAGGTTTATTTTGAAGTTGAATGAAGAGTAGTGACTCAACATCCTAACAGGTTTATAAAAAAGAAAACATAGGAATGAAGGAGCTGTTTGAAGTTGAACGAAGAGTAGTGCCTCAACTTCAAACAGATTTGTAAGAAAGAAAACATAGAAATGAAAAAGCTGTCGAAGGTAATACGGTTCTCGTCAAAGTACAAGACTTTTTCCGATGGTGTTGCCATGGTGGGTGTGCGTGTAGGTAATGTTCAGGTCCATGCTTCATCCAATCTTCCATAAGGCAAATGATGCCGATTTACAGAGACTTGTTACATGGTGCTCCATGCTCACAGCAGAGTCTAAAAAGACTCCAAGATCTCGTACTTTGGATGAAGCATGGACCTGAACATTACCTACACGCACACCCACCATGGCAACACCATCGGAAAAAGTCTTGTACTTCGACGAGAACCGTATTACCTCAGTTTTACTATCGTTGAGTGCGAGCAAATTTGATCGCATCCATTGTCTAATTTCGTCAACGCATGCCTCAATGGAGGCAGTAACTGACATATCCGTTGGCGTGTCACAGGCAATATACAGCTGGGTGTCATCAGCATACATGACACTACTGAGACCATGGCGATCAATAATGTCTTCAAGTGGCACCATATAAAGGGAAAAAAGAACAGGGCCCAATACCGAACCCTGTGGAACGCCAAATTTCAACTGGGCCTCGTCTGACACAATTGATCCAATAGATACACGCTGGGTTCGATTTGTTAGGTAAGACCTTAGCCAGCTTAAAACCGTTCCCCCAATACCAAAACGGGAAGACAGTCGCCTAGTGAGAATGTTGTGATCAATGGTGTCAAAGACTGGAGAAAGAAATTGCTCATTAATGTCTGGAAATACTGATGTTGACCGATAGAAAACAGTTAAAGTCTGATTGGAACATTTATCATTGGACAAAATGTGAATCTATCCTCAATCCAAGCAGTATCTCAAGATGTGAATCTATTACTAAGTTAAAATTGCCATTTATTAGTCTAATTATGCCAATTAAAGCGAAATAAAAATTGCAATATTTTCGAACTGGGATTGTGGAGATCAAAACCAACTCATTTGCAATTAGTTAAAAGGAACTGCATACGTTTGGTAATTGGGGCCTACTGATTGTGTTAATCCTATATAAATGTAGATACATACAAAAAAACTAACCTGAGAAAAATTCACTTCAAAAGGTGGTCGCGTTTGAGATATCACCGAAAAACCGGAGCGAATATTTCCACGCAGAGAGAATATTCCCCATAGGAATACACACGTCTGAAAAGCGTTTCTGACAGAAAAGCTTCTCAGATTCAAATTTTCAAAATGATATATTTTTCCATAACCGTAGTACTTCATTATACTACCCAAAGCTGCTGTACTTATTACCAAGAAAGTTTTTATTGCCATTAATTTTCAGAGTCATTACCAAACGTGTACTGTGCCTTTAATATTCTGTGATGGCAAACTACCTTCCTTGTATACGTTTAGAAAGGCCTAAGCATTGGTGTGTCGCAAACCTTTTTGTTGTTGTCTTTGTCCCAGATGTACATACAGCATCTGTTAGATGCATTCCAAATAAATTACCTTAACTTGGGTCACCTTTATTTGTACTATGATTGACATTATTGTGGTTGATGCAACTGGCTAAGAGACTTAAATTCATAAACTATTTGTGGGGGTGGAAGAGATGTTGGTCGACTCACCTGTAAACTGTGGGTTTCTGCATTTGGTTCAACATTATAGCATATCTTCAATAGATCATCCCTTCAGCTAACCATCTCATCATCAGGTATTTCTGATCAGCTCTCACTCACTCATATTGAGTCATCCACTTGAGCTGACCTCCTTTCTTTCAGGGCAAAACATGTTTCTAAAAATCACTGTGCATGGAAGGAAACAAATAATTAATCAGTTTGTGAGATCCACAATTGAAATTGTTGAAAGTAAATATAGGCCTACTTAATACCAGCCAAGTTTGAAAAGTAAGCTTTGCACGGTTGAGGCAAGGCACCTGTCTAATTGACGGGTGCCCTGCCTCAACCGCGTAGTCATCAAATTTTAGAATGGGGGCCCTGCCTCAACCGCGACAACTCAAGGTTGAGGCAGGGCACCCGTCGAAGCAAGATTTGGATCATCATGGATGGTTTCTCCGATTGTTGACTTAAAAAATCGTAAATTTGGAGCTCAAAACATGATCATGATGTTGCCAGGCGACAGAGTGATAGTCAACGGAGTGATATCCGAATGGTCCCCCCAGTGTTGAGTGGCATCCCCCAAGGTAGTGTACTTGGGCCCATCCTGTTTGTCATAATATGTAAATGACATGCCAGAGAGGAAACAGTGTAGCCTGAAACTCTTTGCTGATGACACAAAGTTGTATAGTAATGTCACAGAAGCGGATGGTCAAGACGTCTTCCAAAAAGATCTGGACGACCTCTACTGCTCATGGTCCAAACTTGGCAATTGTCTTTCAATACGGTAAAGTGTAAAGTCATTCATTTACATGTAGGGAGGAAGAACTTGTGGGTTGAATATAGAACGACCAAAGACGAAGAAGAACACAAGCTGGAGGAATTGGAGGAGGAAGGTAATCTCGAGGTGGTTTTTGACTCACAGTTGAAGTTCAGCTCTCATATCAGCAGACAAGTCAATAAGGCAAAAAGAATGGCAGGCATGATCAAGACAAGAAGACATTTGTACACATGGATGCTGAGATGTTCATCAACCTCTACAAGAGAAAAGTGAGGCCTCATCTAGAGTACTCCACACCAGTCTGGAACAGTCTCTTCAAACAAGATGCACAAGCCTTGGAAAACACAGAGGAGATGTACACAAATTATAGCTGGCCTTAAGGACAAACCATACAGTCAGAGATTGCAGGATTTGGGTCTGCCAAAACACTTCTACTGGAGCAGGAGAGCAGATGTCATACAGGTGTTTTCTATGCTATCAGGCATCGATAACATTGACACTACAAAATTCTTTGCACAACATCAAAAACCATGGGGTCATACAAGATGTTTAAGAGCAGGTCACGTCTTAGAGTAAGAAATGAGTTTTTCTCCCAGCATGTTGTAAATGACTGGAACAGCCTGCCCTCACACATAGTAAATAGAGTCTGCTCAACAGACATTGGGCCAACATTCAAACGAAATTCCAGAACTGGTGTGACACTTCAAGGGGGCACAAATAGACCAAGTCTAACTTCAGGGCCTGAGGTTCTGTAAGTATTCCGTAAGTATTCCATAGTGAGCGAGTACAATTAAATGCCTGATGTTGCATCTTAGACATATCAGAAGCCAGAAGCATTTTTAAAGCTATTTTGTTGGGCATTTATGTCATTCTGAGGCATTTTTTGTGGCTTGGTGCACGGTCAAATCATAGCAAATTGAGGTTTCTTCTTCTTCTTCTTCTTCTTTCATAGTGCAGCTTCAATGATTGAAGATAAACGCACTGCCAGACACACCGGGGCGAACCCCTTCTCTTAGCGATAAGTGTGTACTGGGGTCTTTTACGTGCATTGATAGGCCTAGTTTTTATAACAACACACGGGACCAAAGGCTTTACGTCCCATCCGAAGGACGAAGCAAGTGGTTAAGTGTTTTGCTTTTAAAAGAACACAAGTGTCACGACCGGGTCTCGAACCCACACCCTGCCGATCGGGAGCACCAGAGCTTGAGAGTTCAGTGCTCTTAACCGCTCGGCCATGACACCCCAATCTATCATACAATATTACATTCTGGGGTGCTAGTGCGACCTCAGATGTCAAAATAAAAAATATAAAAACAAGTACAGCACCCTAGTTACTGGGTTTAGCTTTGCACTATAAAAAAATATGTTGCATGAGCTTAATTTAGTTTCATTCTTGCAATTATAACATAGCCCTTACAGATTCTCATTTAATTTTCAAGTTGAAATAAATAGGCCTACTCTGAAAGTGAAAATCCTGTCAGGATCTTTGCTTCTTTCTCAACCTTTGACAACTTTGTCTAACTTTTAACTTCAATGTAAAACCAGTGAAGCAATATGTGGTTATAACTAACACCAAAAACAGTACATTAATTACATAGTCACATATGTCATTAAGTGACATAAGCCCCTTTATAGACGACATTGTTTCACGGTAATTTGTGTCATGTAGGTTTATTTCATCTATTCCTCCTCCACATGGTAAATGGTAAATTTCGATACTGGTCGTGAGTCCATTTTTGTGGACTCAGACTCGACAAGTGTTTGAAAAACTAATCAATATTTACTCACTTATTGAGGTTATTAACTTATTTTCTCGTCGGCAGAAGGCTAGGTGGCATGATGCTGTCTTCAAGCACAATCATGACTTATAAAAAGGTCATTCTGGGTGGGAAAATAACCAAGGAGCAGCACCCTGTTTATTTTTCTCCAGTCTCACACACACTGTGTGATGTCACACCGTCCTTTATAATGAAGGCTTGGCACAAGAGGGCGCTAACGATTAAATAAAACATAGTTTTGCTACTTGTGGAAATAATTATCATCAACCAAAAGTTTCATAAACTTCATGTTGTACAAGTCACAAGCGTATGGAAATTGACGTGAATAAGCAAAGGCCTGTCTGCCCTTGGAGATACCAAGACTTCGATAAACTTGAATATGTAGGTCCTACCAGTTTATGGAAAGAGCTTGGTCAACGGCCTGTTTGCGGAATGGATAGGCATATACCAAGAGATTCATAAGTTTTAATTTATACAAGTGTCTGGAAATTGACGAATAAACAAAGTCCTATCTGCCCTTAGAGATACGGCTAGAATTAATATTGCTATTGGCCGACAAGCTGCGTCAACCACTCCACGTGTAGCGATTGGTATTTTAATTATTTTAATATAATGCGGTCGACTTATACTCAGACAAAAGTTACTAACAGACACCATTTCTGAGATTTCGGTCACAGCTTTAAGCTGGGTTTATTGCCTGTCGAAAAATAGTAACATAACAGAATTTGGCAAGGAGCCGGATGCCGAACACAGGGCAAACCGACTAAACAGACACACCACCACTTGCACAAACAAAACTTCCATAAAACCAACTTTTCACATTTAAAATGGACGCCTTCGCCCATCCAACCAACACAAATTGTGGCCACCCAAAGGACAAACCTTGTCCTTCCAATACGGATTTCATTTTCCCTATCCACATAAAACATATACTTGTTTACATAACATGATAGGTCACCTGACCGTATTATACAGAACATTACATGACCTCCACAGAAAACCACACACATAACACACCTTGCCTAAAATTACCAATTAACAATTCTAATATAATACCGTAAATTCCCCAAAGTGGAACGCCTGAGGGGATAAACAAGCCCCAACGGAACCGAAGGGCGCTTGACTTATTAATCTACATGTAAGTTGGTACAGATTGCACCCCTATTATCCTATACAAAGTTAACAATTAAAAGTTTCCCCAAGTTGGAACGCACGAGGGGATAAAACTAGCCCCAACGAAACCGAAAGGCGCTATTTACTAATCAAATGACATTTGATGAATTACATACTGTATTGTACCCATGGCATAATTCTAATTTCCCAAGTTGGAACGCACGAGGGGACATATAAAATAGCCCTTGCGAAATGAAAGGCACTATTAATAATGACTAGTATAATATTTGTTTATGATTATAAATGACAAGTAAATTTCCTCGACAGCCTAGTTACCCCCCATCACTGATATTCCTGTCATTTTTTAGCCAAAAACTTTTATACCAAAAATTTGGCGGAGTAAAGGGGAGGTGGTGGGTCGAAATTTGCTGTTCTCCCAACAAAAACTGTGACAAAAGTGACGCTTAACCTTTTTCCCTCCAAAAAGACCCCCATAGTAAAAGGCAATCCCATTGGTTAGAAGTTGAAATCTAAGCCTTTGATTGGTCAATGCCTTTACCCAATCAAAAATCCAATTCTGACCTCAGCTGCTTGCTGATTGGTTATCAACCCTCACTGGTGGATCCCTTGGATTCATATACCTATAAATAGCTTCAAAGGCTTCCCAACCAGTCACATGACCTGGTAATGCTCACACAGTAAGCATTTATATGCTATAGACGATGTGACCTCTGACGTCATTTGAAAATCATAATATGATGCGCGCGCATGTCGCCGGGCAAAACCTTTGTGTACTTGACAGCCAGCAAGAAAGTACATGCAATATTACCATGACTACGCGTCTTTTTGCCCGGCGGAACATGTCTTGGACAACAGACTTGTCAACAGAGGGCGGTTTGAATGTAAACAGAGGTCACATCGTCTATACTTTAAACCAATGCATTGGCTTAACTCACATAGACTGGCCACCAGTCTCCCCATCATTTGTGCACGACAACATGCACCAAAGCCTTTAGCCGAGTATAAAGCATTTGATCATTTAGTTGATAAAATGAAATATTCATATTCCTGTACGTTTAACTCAACACTAAATGTGCCAGAAGCATTTGCAATAAACAATTCAAAGTCAACGATGGCCAAAATGTCAAAACCTTTACACACAATGATGTTGTATTTCCATACCATTGCACTCATTTATTCATTTATTTGGTAAGTAACTTACTTAGTTAAAAGTTTATCTTGCTTTTTTTACCATTAAATATGCAAGAAAACGGGCAAATTTGGAGGTTAAAGTGAATTTTTATATTACCGGCAAAAAACTCCCAAAATGAGACCAGAGCGTCCCTTTAATCTGTCTTGCATTGACTGGGTCAATTCAATAACAGCATCGTTTCACAACTTGTGTCATAAGTTATTTCAAATAAACATCACACAAAATTAAATTAAGTTTTAAACGTTTTAGTTATAAAAGTCAATATGAGGTGATCACCAAACTTGTAAAATAAATGCTTACATCACAAGTAATGCTTTAGTTTAACAGTTTTTAGAGCAAATGAGCTTTTAGCGATCTTACTCAGTGGCTTGGTCTCTGTTCACCAAGAAAGTCTGCAATTGATTTGTTGTTAACCAGATGTAATTGTCATAGAAACACAAACCTAGCTAACAGCTACCAAAAACTTATTTCAAATAAATTCCTGAGTTTAAGACAGTTGGTATCATAACGGAACATAGCGATCATTTGCATGGGCCAAAATACGCATAAAACTAACTTTTAAAACACAGAATTTCTTAGAAAATCCATAATATCTCGAGATCGCGAAAAGCAAATTTCATGGATCGTTCACTTTTAATAAGAAAAAAATATACTCTTTCAATATTTAAACAAATTGACTTTCTTTCACGCGCCTATGGCAGAAGGTGAAAAAACATAGAAAATGACCGTGCTCTCGCAGCATAACTTCCCATAACTCACACATAACGCAACGCATTCACCTGGATCGCGCTGCCTCTTCAAGCTGAATAATTTCTTTATCGATTGATGTAACATGAAAGATGATTGGTTAATATTGGAACCAGTTGCCATTGTACAGGACATAAAATCGCATCATTATTTGAGCGCTTCTCATGCACAATGTTCCGTTATGTTCGTAATATTCTTATTCAGTTGTTATTCACAATTTTATTCACAGAAGCCATAGGTGTGGAACAATTGTAAATTTGTTTATAAAGCAAATAGATTCTAAAGAAGATTTCAGTCGTAGTTCATCACTGAACTTGTCAAACAAGCCTAACTAGATAATACTCACAAAACATTGATCTAGTTGATAATTCATTCAATTGGTTTAATTGACTTTCACTAAACACAAGTTGATAATTCATTGGTTTAATTGACTTTCATATCACAAGTCGATTTCTCATTTGGTTTGACTTGCATATCAATTTAATATTTCATTTGGTTTAATGTGACTTTTATATCCCAAGTTGATTGTTCATTTGGTTTAACTGACTTGCATAAAACAAGTTGATTGTGATTGTTTATTTTGATTTAAGTGGCTTGCATATAACACATTGATTGCCCAATAGGATTAATTGACTTTCATACAACAATCTGAAAGTTCATAATTTATGGCCAACAATCTGTTCATTTAAAGCAATCTTGTTGTGTCCTTAACAAAAGTATACCACAAGCCAAAGAAAATGTGGATGGCTAAAAAGATACAAGCCGAGTTCAACAGTTTTCACATACCATGAGATAAAAGTTGTTATTTTGCCTCCCACACTAACTTTTACGACTTTAACTATTAATATTGATTTCAGCCCAATTTAGACATAAATGCAAGGCTTATCCCGTGTGATCATTTATGCATTGTGTATCTTCAATAATTAATTTTTTTAATCAGAAAACTGGAATAGACTCTTTCTTCCACTCACAAATATTTCATCATCCCTGAATAACAATTTGATTACATCTTTCTGGACCTCAATTCATGTTACAAAGATTTACTGAAAGATTTCTTAAGATGCATTTCACTTAAAATAAATTTTTATAAACATAAACAAATACATTTCAATTAAATTGATTAAATTCACTCCACTAAATTAATTGCAATATGAATATAAAAATACATAATTGATTTTGCTTTTTGAAAACGAATTTTGAGAATTCTGTTCTATTATATTGTCACATTTTCAGTAAAACACAAATGGTTTTATTTTAAGTGGAACAGGAGCTTGTGCACTTATGTACCTGATCTATGTGGGTTTTTTGATCTTGAAAATCAAAACTTTACAACTGAGAGGAAAAAACAATCGCGACCAAGCTAAAAATCTTCCCTGGGATGTGATTTATCATACTGTAACGGACATTGCAACCGCCGGACAAACCGCCGGCGTGAGAACGCTCTCTCTCCAGAGATTGGACCGGAAGTATGGACTATAAATAGACTGTTGTGTTCGCGCCGGCGGAAAAAACGTTGGCCAGGAGCCAAGATGACTGACGCTTTGCTTTGTGTGTTGATTAAAAAGGAGTGTGTTGTAACGTTGAGTCAGTAGAGACCAGAGTTGTTACAAATAAAGTTGTTTTTCCTCCAGTCCAGTCTCGGGCTCCCCTTTTCTTGTTGTTCGGCAGTATATAGAAACAAGGACCCTTAGGCCGTTCGCTACAATACATTTTCAAAACTGTCACAACATTCGCAAGTTTCCCGCTGCTCTTATGAAAATGCTAAAATTATCCTCGGTTGATGAGTCGGTTTTGTTGAAAAAAAAATTGATTGGGGCAGCGTTTTACCCCGAAAATGAACAGTGCTATAAAAAAAATGCGTGCACACAAACGAAGAAGTGTCTGTATTTTCCCCAAGTTGTTTGTTTTTATTTATAGGTTTGATTGTTCGTCAAGTAGTTTCATCATTGTCGTCTTGTAAAGGTCTTGATCATCAATAAAGTTAACAGTGAGATCGTATCACATTGCTGGTGGGGGTGGGGGGGGGGGGGGGGTGTCTCTGCCCGTACTCCTCGTACCTCTCGGGGGCAGTTTGTTACCTCTCAGCCTCGACTTGGTGAAGGAAACTTGTCATGATGAAGGCTCTTGAGGATAGCAACTTAAAGACAATTTGAAAACAGGACTAGTATCACTACATCATAATAATAATAATAACACAGCATTTGTAGGGCGCACATTATCTGTGAAACATTCAAAGGCGCCGGTCTAGATCAATCAAAGAAATTCTCAGAGATGTTCATAGGCCAATCTGAAAAGATGTGTTTTAAGAGAGTTGGAAGTGGGCAATTTCATGTGTGTCTCCAAGATATTTAGGCAGAGAGTTCCACAAGCGGAGGGCAATGTTAGAAAAGGCCCTATTGCCATAAGTGGCAAGGCGAGTCCGGGGAACAAACAGCATGCTTCCCGAAGACCTCAAACCTGGTCTGACATGTCAGTGCTGAAGCATGCTCTGTATGTAGGGAGGGGCTGAACCATGAAGTGCTTTGAATGTCAGGAGGTTGATCTTGTACTGAATTCTGAAACTAATGGGTAGCCAGTGCAGATTGTGTAGGGTGGGTGAGATATGAGAGGACATTTTTGTACCGTCACTAATCTCGCAGCAGCATTTTGGACTGATTGCAAGCGATGCAGTGTCTTATGAGGCAGCCCGGTGAGGAGACTGTTGCAGAAGTCGAGTCTAGTGGTGATGAAGGCATGTATGAGTTTCTCTGCTGCATTTGTTGTGAGCAGATGTCGGATTGCTGCTTTGCATCTAAGGTGCATATAGGACACCTGGCAGGCGGACTTACACACGTCCATACAATGTTTTTAAGAATGTTGAAGAAAAGTCATTTTCTTAAGTGAAGAGAACAAAGGAATGTCCACAGAGTGTATGCAAACACAGAGGTAAAACCAAACTTCATCATTTTATTTTAAAATAAATATTTTGCAGTACCCACAGTTAAAAATTATCTTTCAAACTTGCTCTTGTCACTGGATGAGCCCAATGGCCAAGCAGTTAAGATCTTCTGAAGAATGAGGAAAGTGGGAGCACCATCTCAACAGTCTCAGAATTCAGTCAATATGATTCAAACTTGCTCCTTGTCACTGGATGAGCCCATTGGCCTAACATCTGTCTTGGTCTCCTTTACCCAGCGACAAGACAGGGGGCGACAGCAGTAGGCAAATTGTTTGTTTATGTAAATAACATAAGAACTGTTGGGTAAACACTGGGCATATTACATGTAATGCTCTATTAGAACCCCCCCCCCCCCCCCCCCCCTTTAAGACAGTGTGGTCATCCATGGGGCTGAGTTCACTAACAGGTCACTATATGCATTTGTACACAAACCTCAATTTGTATTTATAGATAAAGTCTGCAGCCAACAAAATGTAATCTATCTATGATCAGACTACTACAAAGTATTTCTTGCATGATTATTACCTTAGGACCACCCTTAAACAGACTTAATTGCAATATAATTAAAAGTGCCTTCCAATGAGGTGAAAGTTGTCTGTCCTTTTTTTTGTTTCGGAGCCTCGGCTCCCAGGGGGTAAAATATAATAGCACTGTAACTATGAAGATCTATTCAATTTTGGATGTAGAATGAAAACCATCCAACTTATGTAATATGGGAGAGACTGAAAACACTATCCACACATGAGGCAGTTGTCTGAGGTGTGACTCAAACCAGGGTCCATAGCTGTGATTGATCGGACAAGTCACAACTAGACTAACCTGATTCCGAACTACTTCTTATTGTTTATTGACTCACTCTCTCTGTCTGTTTCTACCATGTTGGGAGTACAGTCCTTTCTTTGCAGCTCCTCTAACTTTTCCTCTGGCTCTGTTGAACCCCAAGCACCTTATCCCACTCCTCATTCCATTGCTGGCTTGCAAAAGACTGACAGAAGAGAGAGTCTTCTTTCAACAGAATGGTAGCGAAGAGGTTCTAGACGTGCATCCTATGATTAGATTAAAAGGTGCAACATTGATATTAAGGTGCTACTTAAATGGGTCTTATTGTTAAAAACAAAACTCAGCTTACCCTGTGGAAAAGCAAATAATGAGCCCTTTGATCCACCCTAGGGGGGTGATAAAGCACTAATATTATTATTAATATCGTGATTTGGAACTTTTCTGAAATTCTGCAGTTACAAATTAATGAAAATAGTGGATTATTTGACAAATTAAGCCCCTGTAAAAGAGTCTAATGTCACGATCTGAGTGCCTGGTTTGGACAAATCTGAACAATTCAGGTTTTCCACCATTTCTAGGACACCACTGTAGTCATGTACATACCACAGTCAAGCATCAAACTGGCTCAAACATCATTGATCAAAGCTACCTGTCATGCATCAAAAACTACTACTGGATGCAGTGTATGGAATAGTGCCACCCAGTAATGGTGTCCCATAACAGTCACTGAGACTCTATAGGTGTTTTAAAACCCATTGAGGTACTCTCATGTTAAGGTTGAATAGTGCCATCCAGCAAAGGTGCCCTTGATTTGACACTCGGATTTGTCTATTGGCAAACACATTGAATATCAATTTCAAAACCCTTGTCACACACAGCAAGATTTACAAGCAACTTGGAGGCAACCAACAACGCTGCATGAACAAAAACACTCCAGTATCACAGCAGATATTTTTGTCTTATAACCTCTAAAAACAAATTGTAGAAATGAAAAGTGAATGTACTGCCTGGAAGTGGTTGCCTGTCAATAACCTCATGTGACGTGGTCCCTAAGCTTCAAAAGACTCTGTCTCTGGAATACCTTAGTTTCCTTAGGATGCAAAAATCTCAGTCTCACTCCATGTTTTACATCTGAAGCTGCAGTGCTTCTCCACTGCCAAATGATCAGCTGACTGCAGCATGATCATCATAGCTCCACTCTTAGCAACCAAACAATAAGAACAATATTATTATTATATACTGTGTAAGTCTCATACATATTCAAACATTATAGAGATTTTTTTATCTTGTTTCCTTTGTCCCTGTACTTAACATCCTCCCATAGTTGACTTTGTACACAAAATTCCTTGTGGAACATCCACCAGGATGTTAGAATTCCCCTTTAGAATTTCCCAGTAGAGACATTTTGTTGTCGGTCTCCATAAGGTAGCCAGTTTCAAACACTGGGACCAATTGCAAAGTGTGATTTTTTTCCTTCCCACATTAAAGCACACAAGTGAGAACCAAAGGATCCCCAAACTGTTCAAATACATGCCAGACGTGTACAGTCTATTAATTCTTTACACACCATGTATTTCAGTATCGTCATCATTTTTACTCCAATAGATGGATAATTAGTGCTGATTTTTAAGAATCCCTTCCCTGTGAAAATGCAGAAATGATGAAACAGCACAAAATGTTTGAATGAAAGGATGGAATGTTATTTAGGCAGTGGATTTGTCGGCACTCCTATTTCTTGACTCTAAGACACCACACATGGTTCCTCGCATCTCATACCCGATTTCTTTTTTATAGTTCATGCTCCAACAGTGACATCATCTGCCTCAGCTTTAGACTCCCACATTCCTCATACTCAAGACACAGAACCAGTGTTGTAGTCGAGTCACCTGTGTCGAGTCCGAGTCTCGAGTCACTTGGGTCGAGTCCGAGTCCGAGTCCGAGTCCCGAGTCACTTGGTCCGAGTCCGAGTCCGAATCACGAGTCACTTGGTCCGAGTCCGAGTCACGAGTCACTTGTTTAAATATTGATTGCAAACCAAATGTCGTAAAATAAGAATTGGAAATGACAAAATAAAACACATTTAATTTAAACAAAGTTCTGTTAAAGTTTTTGTTAAAGTTGGTATAACCAAAAGAAACAATACGGGGCGGAACGGCAGATGCCATGATTAAAAAAATTTTGTACTACTTTTTACTAGTGACGTGACCAAACTTGACGTTGTGTGTGTGTGCATGTGCAGTGTGTCGACCATGTGTAGAAACTGGTGCAAACAACACACAGCCATCACAGTGCAATATGCGGGCTGTGTTTTACAGGTACCAGACATGCCATTTCCCTGGTAATATGAATCAAGCACAAGCAGTTTGCTATGGTGTTAACGTTGACAGAATACCAGCATGATACTAGACTTGATTTCAAGTCTGAGACTGCGGTTATTTTTCTGCATCGGCCACGCAAAATTCCCCCGCAGATTGGCTATCACACGTGGTTTATCCACAAGAGGGCGCTGTTTCGTTCAGCCAATAATGTATCGGCTATCAGGACGACTAAAAACCACGATCACAGACTTGGAACCAAGTCTAGCATGATACTGGTGTCGTGCATCCCTTATTATGCGTATTGAACAAATGAATCGAACATGCACGCGCTGTAGGTACATGGCCATCTACACAATAATCACGAACACTATTACTTGCAACACCATACAACAGTGTACTATTGATTGTGGTCGACGTAAACTCCATCCCATAGTGTGTGTACTCCTGGAATGACGATCGGATCATCGGAATTGATTTTAATATTTAAAAAAGGTATTGTTTGTGAAAATACGTGACTCGAGTCACGAGTCCTCGGGGACAAGTCCGAGTCATGATAGTCGAGTCCGAGTCCGAGTCTTTTGCAGACGTGACTCGAGTCAAGTCCGAGTCACCGAAATTGTGACTCGAGATGGACTCGAGTCCGAGTCCTGGACTCGAGTCATACAACACTGCACAGAACTAGACTCAAGTTCTTCCTCTGTAAAGAGCAAGAAAGTGTGAAAGTGAAAACTAGTAAAACTCCAACCATTGATGATCTTTGCACCATCTTCAGAATCTCTTCTGTCTGAGGTGCATTTTTTCTCCCCCACAAGACTCTGCAAGCACTGAGTATACAGCGCTAATAACACATCAATGAGAGGGTAAAACTAAAATAAGATTATTCATTATCCCAGCCTCGCTATCATGAGCAGCGCTGTATCAATACTTCTAATCTCTAGCCTCAGGAAAGGGTGAACTGCAAAACAACGCTGATTGGCTTCCAGAAATGACTGCTCTGCACTTGATACGGGTTAGTTTTTGCAGCTGTAACCATAACTGTTTCTGTCAATGGATAGTGATTAACCAATGGCCAATTCAACTGAAACAGTTATATGTAAGGACCGCAAAACAGCACCCCTGGGGTTAAGATAAAGCAAGGTATTTTGAGGGAAACATGGTTCGGCAAGTTCATACGCCACTGGGAACAAGGTTATTCACTACCCCTTATTAGATGTGATACTCAGTCAGGTTGCTCTGATAAGCGTGGGTCTATGTTCTCTGTCTGCAGTTGCTAGAAGGTCTTGGTTCTCTCTTCATGTCTTATCGCCGAACATCACAATTAGGCCTGGTGGACACTTCGAAGTGAGGGCTACATTTAACTGATTTGGGCTGTTGACCCAAATCAACTGTCAGTTGGGGCATGACGCCACCTACTCCTGGGGCTGAACCGGGTTACCCCATTCACATAATAATAATAATAATAATAATAATAATAATAATAATAATAATAATAACCAGTTCTTA
Organism: Leptasterias polaris; assembly: GCA_037783415.1. Classification (NCBI taxonomy): domain Eukaryota; kingdom Metazoa; phylum Echinodermata; class Asteroidea; order Forcipulatida; family Asteriidae; genus Leptasterias; species Leptasterias polaris. The sequence goes on along the minus strand of JAZGTN010000014.1, from coordinate 1,992,360 downwards.
TATAGCGCATTTCACAATAACGTCTCAATGCGCTTCAATTCAATTCAATTCAATTCACATTTATTTCCACTAACATATTTCCACAATTACAGAACTACATTGTAAAATGCAATAATATAAAAGACAGAATAAGAATTAAGAATAAACTAGTGGGAAAGCACATGGAGGCAAGGCCCAAAATAAGCCAGGTAGCTTGTAGCGGCTTGCCTTTACATAACAAAATACATAAACTAAGGGTACATGCTTAGGACAATACAAAGACGAAACAAACAGACAGACAGACAGACAGACGAACAAACTACTGGAGAAAATGACAATGACAAAGTATGCAAAAACTTAAAGGAGAAGAACGGTATAGTAACTATGTTACATACTGGGAAATAAGGAACTTTTTATAAGATGTTTTGAACCTAGCCACAGAGGATGAGGCTTTGATAGACTGGTCAACCGAATTCCAAAGACGAGGACCATAGTGACGGAGAGTATTGGATGTGTATGATGTGCGTGCGAATGGGACGTGCATGTTGTTTCTAGATCTAGTGTTGTGGTCATGAATGTCTTTATTATAGGTGAAGTAAGACGTGAAAAGGCGAGGGAGAAGGTTATTAGTGTATTTGTACATGAAGGTGCCTGTTTGAGATTTGTTAATATCAGAAAGTGTAAGGGTGTGTAATTTGATAAAAAGAGGTAATGTGTGATCACGTGGTTGGGAGAGTGTTGCCAGCCGGATGGCTCTTTTTTTGAATGATCATAAGAGAGTGGAGTTTACTGGTGCTAGTGCGTGCCCAAACAATATTACAGTAATTAAGATAAGGAAGAATGAGTGTGTTATAAAGAGAGACCATGGCAACAGAGGGTAGAAAGGAACGTAGCTTAGACATGATGCCAGTATTGCGGGAAGTAATTTTCGAGATGTGGGAAATGTGCCGAGTCCAAGAAAGTTTGTCATCGATGACAACGCCGAGGAATTTGGTTGAATGTACCCTTTCAATAGGAACATGGTTGATGCTGATATTGGCGTCATTGATGGTAGACCTAGATTTGGAAAAGATCATATATTTTGTTTTTTGGGAGTTAAGAGAGAGTTTGTTTGTGCTTCAACATTCAAGAAAGATGTATAGGCATGGGTATCCACTAGGACCCTGGCTCGTAGAGCAAAGTGCAATACCTTCCCAACTTGTTACGAAGCAATTATGGTTAAGTGCCTAGCTCAAGAGCCAAGTGTCATGACCCACACTCTGCTGCTGGCAACTCCGGACCTTGAGGGTGAAGGCCAAACCCCTAAAATCCATCCACATCATAACGTAAAATTTACCATTATTGCTGTTAATCTTATTTTAAATTAATTGATTTTTCCTTTACTTTGTCTTTTTTGGTGATGTTTCTCCATGTACAATAAATTGAAAGGCATGTTTTCCTTTTGTGTTTGTACTTAACAAGAAAACAAAATGTATACCTTTAAAATTTAGAAGGGGATTTGTTTTCACTTCAGAAAAGATTTCAACTTCTTCCTGATCCATCAAGTAACTTCAATAATTCCTATACATTTGTACATTAAGGAAATACCTCTAAGCTCAGAGCAGTTTTAACAAGACAAGCAAATTGAATGAGGGACTGAGAAAGTGGAATAAATCTTCACTTGACAGAAATAATAATAGAGCATGAATCATCTCCAGATTTATTGACAATATATAAAGTTGGGAATATTTTTTGCTTTAGAGATAGAGTAGCATTAATCAAAACAAGTCTACAGCTGCAATAATTCACTGTAATGTCAATCTTAATATACAGATCAGACTTACTCCAAAAACTCAAATATAACTACTTTTTTTTATGTACTAACTAAAATAATAAACAATCTTGGTTATCCAGTAAATTGACTTTCAATATAGGAGGAGAGACAGCAAACTCATACGCATTATTTGTATTTAACACACTTGAACACAGCTGTCCCTACACATAAACGCAAATCCAGATATTTGGAAGAATCAGTAATACAACTACTTTTCAATAACTACAGAAAACAATCTTCATTATACAATGAAATTTAAATGAACTCCTTTCACAGGTCAATACCAAACTATATACATGTATGGTGTATGAAGGGTTTGTATTTTTCATATGACTTGATCATATGATGTACACCTGTTCCTTAACATCAAAGCAATTACAGATTATTGGGAGAATTATTAATAATATCAAATTCAATAGTGTATTGAATCAGAACACAATATTTCTGTTTCTACTTTTTCCACCCATGATCAGACTATTAACAGACTATCTACAATGGCAAACCTAATACACAGTTGCCCTGACTTTGACTCAGAACTCCTGACACAGAACTGACCCTGAATCTAGATCCAATTAGACCTGATCCATGTTTGGATCAATCTGACCCAGATTTATGATCCATGTTTGGATCAATCTGACCCAGATTTATGATCCATGTTTGGATCAATCTGACCCAGATTTAGGCTCACACAGGAGTATTTAGAGTGCTTATTATAAAGCCATTCAGCTTACCGGGGAAGTTGGGAGAACTCCATGTTTACTCATTCTCCGACTGCAATTTCAGTATGCTGGTAAACAACTACAGTTCCACATAGGATTTGAAACTTTGTATATTCGAGCTACAATCTAGTTAAGGTTTGCAGTAAAAAAGAATTTATACCAGTGAAACATTACCCAATCACCAGCTGGTGACGTACAGGTTACAAACAATTCAAAATGTACTTTCCGATAATGTCTGTTGGAAAATTTTAAGTAATCGTTTCAAAATCGGTGTAAGAAATGACCTATTCATGCTCCTTGCTTTGCTTATCTGCATTGTGTTTACTTTACAAAAACAAACGTACAACCACTATTATTAACAAATTAAAGCATTTGTTCTTTAACAATTCAACCAAGATGTTTAGAAAACTGTTTCTGCTCAACTAGCAAAGCATTGTATATTTCTGATTACAACAAATTAAAGTACATGGTCAATCTTAAATTAGACAGGAAAAAGAATAAAAGGACCACTTTTTTACCAGAACATAAGCAGTTTTTCCAGAGGTTGTACATTTCTTAAGAACCTCAAACCACCCATAAATGTTTTAATTCGTGAACGAACAAAAGAGCTAATACTGAACATAATTAGAGTTGTTTAGAGTAAGGCCAGTTATGATTTTTATTGAAATTTGAGGGGGATTTTAGAAAAAATAAACCATAAGAACATCAAACGTTTCAACTCAAATTATTTTAAGTAAAAGTTTGTAAGTCCATTCATAATTTTGGGTGGTTTCAAGTAAATTTAATTAAACACTAAATTTAAGGAAGAGTTCTCTACATACAGGTTTGAAATTAAAATGTTGTGTAGGGTGTTTTACCATACTGATGTTATTGATCACTTGAAGCATAGAGAAAGGACCACGGAAGGTGTTCGAACCTGTCGGGCAGTTACGCCAGTAACAACAGAGATCAATGGGCCACACGAATCCTATGTGTAGGTTGTGCAACGCCGCATTTTACACTGGTAAACCGCAACTCATTTGGGCCCTGCATTGAAGACTGCTGCGTCATATTTTCCTGACTTCATTTAGCTGCAAGTTTTTCCACAATAAATGGAGTAGATATTTTGCATCATATTTATCGCATGCGCAGTCGAGTACAGTTCACCCTGGTTCATAATGACGCACGCAATCGCGAAGATTGTAATACGAGTATCCGTCAATGTTTTTTTTTTTGAAAATCAACCAAAGTTAGGGGAATTTACACCAAATTCTTCAAAATTCGTGCGAGAATTATGACTTTTGTTAAAACTGACATAGGGCCTATATACAATTTTCATGGATTTTCTGGGTCAAAAAATTGTGCATCTGGCAGGGAGTGAGTTAGTCTTTTTGAACATGTTATTTGATGATGTGGCCAACCGTGGCCAACTCCAAACCACAAATCAAAACATTTGAAAGTGAAAACATTTCTTTCCTGCCACACTTTCATTCAACAGAAGAACTACTGGTTTGGGGTTCTGCGCACAACGATTACCCAAAATGCACTGCACCGCTCTGCTAAGGACAATTGGCTGACCTCAAAGTGGATGTTTGTGTCAACAGTCATAACAGGATTAGCATACGACTGCAAAGTATTTGCGGCAGTGATCATGTTTCCTCTGAAGTAAGAGAGTTGTAACTCCTTCCACGGTCCTTTCTCTATGCTTGAAGGAAATGCGAGTTTTTAGTAAAAACTTATTAGATAATTGTTTGAATGAAATAATGAATACCACACATCTTATTCAATTTTAGATTGAATTTTATTGAGCAGTATTGACACGTTGTGGTCACTTCATGTAGTATTTGTTTCTCTTACCAGTATCATCGTAATTAGATAACATTACACCTTGTTATAAATCTTCACTGAGGTGAAGTCTGCCACTGCAAGCTGCTGACCATCTGATGTCAATGAGATTCCACATGGATCATACAGACCCTGAGCAATACACCCGAGATATCTACCCTGAATGTCATATTGGTGAATATGACCAGTGTTGTGAACTTCATTGCTTACTGCAATGTAGATAGCTGAGCTGTCACAGCATACACCATTGCAGGTTTTAACTTGCTGACCATCAATGAGTGGTTTGATGGTGATTAATGTAGTACCATTGGCTTCAACAATTTCTACTTGTTGTTGCAACCCACCACTGACTACAACTCTGTCCTTGCTGTCTATGGCCAAGTAGTAAGGTTTTGTCTGAACTGAAACAGTGTCAATGAGTGAACCATCACTGGATCTGTGTTTAGTTATAACTGACCTCTTCACATCCCCCACAATAATTGTATCCTTCATGACTGCTACACTGCGGAGGTTTTCTGCTGTTCTGCCCATTTCACTATGAGGCACTGTGTAGAACTCGAATATCTTGTGCCCATTTGTATTGTACATCTTGACAGACGTGGTCCATTCTACAACCACTAACTGATTCTGGAATGCAGCAACAGCCAGAGGGCCTGGAAAATAAAAGAACAAATGAAAAGGAGTCAACACAATAACCATTCATTTGCAAATAACGTATAACATATTCGATTTGCTTTCTGCAGAAATATGCAAAAGAGAAGATTATTTAATTAAATTTGTTCCTTTGTTTTATAAGCCCCTTTTACTTTGCTAATAATTTGCACAGCTCCTACATGTAACCATTAACAACAATCTGTTAATATTAGCAAGGTGACTACAAATAAGAGAACTAGGTATTTATAATTTTTTATTTTAACTCGCAATTTAAGTTGTTACCTAAATTACAGTAATTGTTATTATTTATTCAATTAGTAATACAACTTCTTGATTAGAAGAATGTAAACATTCAGAATGACAGTAGATGGACAGAGTGGATTCAGTGATCGTGTAGAAAGTATATATTAAAACAGCTCTAGCCTGCAAGGTCACAAAATCAATCTCTTTCATGACATACACTTTGACTATACCCATCAAACTTTTATTGTCACAAATATGATCTGATTTATGAACATCATCTTAACCCTGCAGTGAGGGCCGTTTTCAGCACATGTTTGCACACTTTATTATTTCCATTTTTGTAACCTTACGTACACACTAATCAGCTTATATGCCCATGGTATCCTAAGCTGGCATTCCACAAGTCCTAGAGTGTCAATCAACTATGAAAGACTATGAAAGGAACTTACATGTCGATATTTTGATATCTTTCTTCAGGCGTCCCTGAGTGTTGTAGGTTGCCACTCTCCTACTATTGATGTCTGCCACTGCCATCTCATCCCCAGGTACTGAGGCATCAATATCCCTAGCCGAAATGATTCCTTCATTATACTCAAAACAAAGCTCCCACTTTGTTTCCTTCATCATCAGATTACCCAGGGAGATATCACAAACCCCTGGATTGAATCTCAGATGGGAAACCTGCGTAGAATCTACCCAAGGTTGATTTTGATCTCTGAGAAAGTTCAAGTCCTTACTGATAGTAAGATAGAGTGCAAGGAAGTCAGCAGTCTGCAGTGAATGATGTATTTGCTGTGAGCTTACACTCACTGTTTGCTCAAATTCCTCCAATTTCTTGTTACGATCTTCGTGGATGGTTTCTATTTCATCCATGATGCGACTCTCTTGAGCTGTTACCTGAGCCCTGATCTCATCAGCTCTGATATTTACCCCTGCCATGGCTCTCTCAACTGCAGTGTCTAGGTTGTCTTTCAATGTTGAGACAGTTGCTTGAGATTGTTTAAGGCTCTTCAGGTTTTCTTCAAGGGGAGTAATGAGTTGAGCCAATGACTGTTTATATGTGGATGAGGCTTGGTTGCAGTCAATATACTCATGTTGGGGTTTACAGTGATCTATGACAGTGCAAGCTTGGCAAATCATCACATCACATGTTTTACAATAGAATCTCATCACTTCACCTTCATGAGTTTTACACTCTGGGTGACGTTTTTGTCTTTTCTCTCTCCTTGCAATCATCCCATCACTAATGTCTTTCAAAGCAGCTACTGTGTGGTCTGAAAGTGAAGGAATTTTCTTGTGCATTTTGCAGCAGTTCGCACAAATAAACATGGGGCAGTAAAAACAGAAATATGTTGCCTCATTTTTTTCCTTGCATAAATTACAAATCAACTTGCTGTTTTCAGATGAGCTGACCTGCTCCAGATGAAGTGCAAGACCAGTTAAAATTAAGTTAGTCTTGAGATCTTGAACACCCATCTCAGGAAGTTGTGTCTCCTTTTGACACAGAGGACAAATCAGCATCTGACCATCTTTGTAGTTGGTAGTGTGGTATTCAAGTAAACAGTGTTCACAGAAGCTGTGAAGACAGTCAAGTACTTTGGGTTCTGTGTACTCCTTATGGCAAATACTGCACTCCAGATAATCATTTCTGATTTTCTCTAGAGCTGAAACCTGTGCTGGTTCAGAAGATGCCATTTTGATCTGGAAACAATTATCAAAGAACAAAATATTATTTGAAACAAAAATTAAAAAACCCATTCAGTTTTCACAAACCTATTTCAGTATACAAGTACATCAGTTGCTATTTTATGTCAAATTGATTCCTGCACTGTACACATATGTGGGATTGCATTGAAACATACCATAAATTCAAAGTGAAAATTAAGCTTTCTTTAAAATATCAATTTGTGATAGATGTTAGAATACCAATTAACATCCATTGGGCCAATAATCAATTGATGTTTTTTGTTTTGAGACTATCATTGTGAGATTTGTTTGCAATCTGTAGACAACTACATGTACACAGATAAGCCTAAACTTTAAAAACAATCTAGCTCAAGAACATCTACTAGTGCTGGTTCTCAAGTAACAGTAAGCACAAAATGCCGGTAAGTACTGTACTCAATAACCAGTGCTTAGATACCGGTACCCAACTACTGGTACTCATGTACCAGCTTATAAGTACCGGTGTTCATGGTTCTCGAACGATACTAAGTACTGGTAATCAAGTAAAAGTGCTCAAAAACAGGTGCTCAAGTACATGTACCTGCGCTCAAGTACTGGTGCTCAGGTAACAGTGCTCAATTACAGGTGCTCAAGTACATGTACCTGTGCTCAAGTACTGCCAGTAAGTACTGGTGCTCAAGTACCAGTGCTCAAATACAGGTGCTCAAGTTCTGGTTCTCAAGTGCCAATAATTAGTACTGCATGGTACTCAAGTAACAATGCTCAAATACAGGTACTCAAGTACATGTACCTTTGCTCAAGTACTGGTTCTAAGGTGCCAGTATAGTACTGGTGCTCAAGTACCAGTGCTCAAGTACCAGTGCTCAAATGCACAAGTACATGTACCTGTGCAAGTACTGGTTCTCAGGTGCCAGCAAGCACCAGTGCTCAAGTCCCGGTGCTCAAGTCCCGGTGCTCATGTACTGGTTCTCAAGTACGGTGCTCATGTACTACTGGTACTCAAGCACCAGTAAGCACCAGTAAGCACCTGTAAGCACCTGTAAGCACCATTGCTAAAAGTACCAGTGCTCATGTACTGGTATTCAAATGCCAGTAATTAGCACCAGTGCTCAGGTACCTGTGCTCAAGTACTGGTGCTCAAGTACTGGCTCTCAAGCACGAGTGACCATGTCCTGGTACACAAGCATCGGTGCTTAAGTTCCGGTACGTACTGGTGCTTAAATACCGGTGCTCAAATACTGGTTCTCAAGTGCCAGTAAGCACCATGCATTGCTCTAGTACCAATACTTAAATACAGGTACCAATGAGTACTATACTGCTAAAATGCTGGTACTCAAGTACCTACTTTGCCATCTCTATACTCAGAGGTTACTTTAACTTGGCCCAAACTCAAATTTTGTTGTGTTGTCTCCAAAGGAAATTATCTTGATGACATATTTTCAAGTAAACTATACAAATTAACAATGTTTGAGAGGGGGGTGAATGACAAATTTATCTACTTCACGTCTTTACAGAAATTGGCTACATGACATGTTCATTTCAGAAACTTTCAAACAAGTATTTTGTTTATATTATTAACACTTTGTGTTTTAATTAAGTCAACATGTACAATACAACTCATGTGAACATGACAAATCTTCATCTTTTAAGTACTTATGCAACATGTTTTCTGTATTTGGAGGATCCATTTTAATGTACAATGATTATTATTTTAAATAAATACCAGGCATGTACATGAACTTCACTCATATACAATCACATTAAATTACAATTCCAACCAAGTTCTTGTACCACATATTGTAATATTATCCCTTTCAGTACCGCCGTGCCATAGCGGCTCAAAAAAACATCCCACTTGGTGACCAATGAGTCCGTATGGCACGTAATTATTTGCATTCTTGGTGACCAATGAGCCTCTCTGGCACATCGACCAAAAGTAAGTTATCAAAATGTTAATAGCGCCCTCAATCGCCTGCGTGCATCCCCCGGCAACAAGCTGCCCGCGTGTGCCCTGAAGCGTCGCAAGTTTTAAAATTTAAGCGGGATCGTTAAGCGTCCCCCCACACATTCTCGAGTAAGAGATCATTCTGACAACATGGGCGATGAAAATGAAAAAAAAATTCAAGAAATTTTCGCAGACAGTGGTTCAGAAATGTCATCTGACGAGGATTCGCCACTTGATGACTCGGAGACGTCAGAAGACAGTGAGGATACAGAGCCGAGGGCCTCGACATCAACAGCAACATTAACCTCTTCTAAGAAGGGTAAGAAGACCAAGAAGAAGCCGAATTTCAGGTGTGGATGGCGTGAAGCCAACTCTTACACACGGCGACCGCCTGTTAAATTTACAGCAAACACCGGGGCTACAGAAAACTTCAGTTCGTTCTCCCCCATACAAATCTTCAAACTGTACTTTTGTGAAGCACTTTTGTGAACAAATATTGGGAGCGGGGGCAGAAAATAAGCGTGCTTGGAGACCAACTAATGTACCTGAAATGATGGCATTCGTGGCCCTACTTCTTTGCATGGGAATCAACAAAAGGCCTCGTTACTCCATGCATTGGTCCAGGTCTGAAATACTACGAAGTCCCCTGTACTCAGCAACCATGGCTCGTAACCGATTTACTGCAATCCTAAGATTTTTTCACCTCGCCAATAACAGAGATGTCGAGGGCGACTCTCCCCGTGACAAACTTGCTAAATTACGCCCACTGTTAAACATTGTACTACCATCATTCCTCCGGGTGTACCAGCCAGGACGAAGCCTTTCACCGGACGAGACGATGGTCAAATTCAAAGGACGACTGAGCTTCAAGCAGTACATGCCAAGAAAAGCTGCAAAATGGGGATTGAAATCTTTCTCATTGAACGAATCCAACACAGGGTACACATGTGCCTGGGAGTTGTTCACAGGATCGCAGCCCAGGTCCCCACAAGGACAGTCCTCTGTAAGTGATCCTGAGACAAACCATCCATCCGAAATAGGGGCACCAGGCAACGTAGTATTGAACCTTTTGCAGGGACTCGAAAATAAAGGACATTGCATCTACATGGACAATTGGTTTAGTAGCCCGGCTCTGTTCTCCAAGTTGTCTGAGCTAGGATTCGGAGCTTGTGGAACTGTGCGCTATACCACCCTAGGGATACCCGACGTAGCAAACTCCAAAAAATTTCCTATGAAAAGCGGTGCAGCTAGATCCCAAATTTTATCAGAAAGAAGGCCAACTATGCGTTATGTGGCAGGACACAAAACGTGTCACTCTCCTCTCAAACTATGGCGATTGCAGTGTCACTAGTAAAAAGATTCGCAGCCGGAAAACTTCAACAGGACTTCGTCATATCAAAAAACCGTGCATAGTTGAGGATTACAATAAATACATGGGGGGCACGGATCTGGCAGGACAATTATGCACGTACTATACTCATACCCACAAAACACTCAAATGGTGGAAACGTGTATTTATGACAATCCTAGACATATGTTTGCTTAATGCTAATGTCGTATACAACAGCATCCATAAAAACAAGAGCTTGTCTACTTTGGATTTTCGGGTCAAGGTGATAGAGGCACTTATTTCAAGCTTCGAGAACAACCCAGTTGACCATGCCCGTCAAGTGTCAAGTGCTTCAAACGCCCTTTCAACTCAGCACTTTCCGGGTCCCAATGTTGGCGGGAAGAAACGTGACTGTGTTGTATGCAGTTCCACCTCTAATCGGAAACAAACTCGCATGATTTGTAAGCAGTGTATCAAGCCAATGTGTGTTATACCATGCTTTGAGAAATTCCACACCAAGCGATAAATTAGGTCAACAATTAAACTTTAAAGTTAATTATGTAAAAAATGTGTAAAGCTGTTATACCATGATTGGAGAATTTCCACACCAAGCGAATAATTTTCAATACTTTCTGAAAACTCCCCCCCCCCCCCCCCCCGCTACAATGTTGAATCCCACAATCGCATGCCTGCCAACAATCAACATTGAGGCCGGGGGGGGGGGGAATGGTACTTAGAAAATAAAAGTATAGCACTTTGGCAAAATTTAATGTTAGTTCCTTCTTTACATATTGGTTCATGATAGGTGTAAATATGATAGGTGTAAATTTGATTTGAGGAGTAATTTTTGTCCAGTTCATATTGTGCGTAATCAAAACTCTCTTGTTTTTATTGAATGTGCAATCCTATGAGCGGGTTTGGGGGGGGGGGTGGGGTGGTTCAAAAGGAATTTATTAAAACATTATGTTTATTTTAGGTTTCAGAAACAAATTTTAAAATAATCAAAATGGCCGACTTAAGCAACTGTACCACATTGTTTGTATTTGGTCTCATTGGGTTCCTGCATCCTGAAAACCTGGCAATATTTTATGTTACTGGCCAAAACCAAATTGATCGGTGGCCATTTTTATTATTAAAATGGCCGCCTTAACCGACTGATCCAATAATTTAATTATGTGTCTTGTTGGGTTCCTGGATCCTTAATACATTCCAGTTTCCAACATTGAGGCGGGGGGGGGGGGGGGGGGGGTGGATGGTACTTAGAAAATACAAGTTTTAGCACTTTGGAAATATTTTATGTTAGTTCCTTCTTTACATATTGGTTCATGATAGGTAAAAAATTAATTTGAGGAGTTATTTTGTTCGAGTAACGTTCATATTGTGCTTAATCAAACTTCTCTTGTTTATTTTTAATGTATAATACCGGTGAATCCTATGAGCGCTAATCCAAGTTTCCTACATTGAGGCGGGTGGGGGGGGGGGGGGGGTGGGTAGGATGATTGTTTGAAAGTACAAGTATAGCACTTTGGCTATATATAATGTTATTTAATGCGAGTTCCTTCTATGTCATTAAATGTGGTAACAAAAACATTTTTTGGGATTAAAAGCTTCTGTTTATTTTTGGTTTCATAAACCAATGTTATAATAATCAAAATGGCCGCCTTTTAAAAGCGACTGAACCACCATTTGTGTATTTGCTCTCATTGGGTTCCTTCATCCTGAAAACATGGCAATTATAATTTTTTTATGTGAGGCTCGTAGACGGAGATACAGGCCAAAACCAAATTGATTGGCGGACATTTAGAAATGGGCAATATTTAATGTTATTTTATGTCAGTTCCTTCTTTGTCATTAAATGTTGAAAAAAATAATAGTTTTGATTTTAGCAGTAATTTATTTCTAGGTCATATTGTGCGTAATCTAAACTCTCTTGTTTATATTTAATGTCCTATCCTAGGAGCGGGTTGGGGGGGGGTGCTTCCAAAAAAAATTATTCAAACTTTTTTTGTTTTGAGGATTCATAATTTGGCCAAAAACAAAATGGCCGCCTTAACCAATTGATCAACTATTTCATCCTGAAAACATGGGTATAGTCACCAACCCCCAGTATCCGTGAGGCTCAACCAATTTTTTAATTTTTTTGGCGGGTTTGGGGGGGGGGGAGGATGCTGTTTCAAAAGTAATTTCTTAAAACCTTATGTTTATTTAACGTTTCAAAAATAATTCTAATGCAGATTGGTATGAACAGCTACTTGACAAATGTTTAGCTTTCACATTTAAACTACTCAATTGTGTATTTAGTGGTCATAATACCATACCTCAAATATATGTTAAAGGCAATGCTTTAGTCCAAGGCAATATGCCAAAGGAAACAGTAATTTTGTTGCTTGCTTGTACAACTTGCATTATGTTACTAGGACCTAGGCTAACCCCAATCTGCCTTGTGAGGGCGCTGTAACCTAAAACTTTCCTAAATAGTGTTGGTCACCAGGTAGCCATGTCAAGGAAATTTCTCTGGTCACCATTGCATTAGTAGCAAATATGTGTTGGTACTGAAAGGGTTATGTAGGATGGGTTCCCCAATTAACGCACAACTTTTCCAGTCAGAAATGTTTTTTGAAGTGTCAAGCTAGTATTGTTGTTAACGTAAAATTTTTCCCTTTGAAAAGCATGCACCCACATCCATCAGTGGTTTGATTAAATTCATCTACGATGTCTCTGAAAGTGTGTAGTATTACAGTGTCAAGTTGGAGGTGTCTCCTATCATCACGGTAATCACAAAGGAGTTTCCCCAGATGGAACTCAAGTCACTTTCTTCAACAGTAATGGAGTGACTGTAAATCTTAAGCTAATATGAAAATGTTTAACCATACTTGAATAAACGATGCTTAATAACTTCCCAGCAGATGGAAATTTGTTTTTCCTTTTTGGCTTTCCATACATAACAACCATGTATGTGTGTATCATACATTCACATACGCGTACATGTGTTTACATGTATGATACTGTATTGCAATGCAGTATCGTACAGTGCCATACGTTTAATACTTAGATCTAAAGGAACCGTACCCCTGGCTGGTTCCTATCATTCATGTAGGGGTCTACATTACAGTTGTTGGACGGTTGCCAGCCTATAGCAAAGTTAGATAACAACGACTGAGAGGGAGTGGCATGGTCTTTGTTCCTGAAGTTCAAACATCAGAACAGTGATTGAATAACCGAAGTCAGTGTTGAATTCACCCTAGTTATTGTGTTAGTTAATCCCCCAAAATCAATTATCTAATTATAGACAGAAAATCACTGTAATCAAAGATCAGCAGTGAAGTTCTGAAGTAGATTTTGTAATGTAACTGAGCCAAGGTTTGTGGAATGAGTAATTAAACCAAACAAAGTCACTCTAATGAAGCTGTGTCCATCCCCATTATGCTGTACTCTTTCCTGCCCTTTTTAGGTGGTTTTGATGTTTACTAATGTTGGGGTGGTGCACTGCAGTAGTGGCAGTAGACTACCACCACATGGAACAACAAGTCTTGTCTTCCAAGTAAGACAGCTTGCCGAGAGTGGCAGAGACTGATCGACCGGGTCATAGGTATTGGATGAAACCGTCACAACAATAAACAATTTATGTACCAGACATTACCAATCATGCACATGTAAGTACATTTGCAAACCAACAGTACATGTACATACATGTGTACATGTTCTATTACGAATACCTGGTATTATTATAACAAAATGTTTGCGCTGGTTTGTTCTCAACCCTTTTTCTGCCAGGGTTTACAAAATTTGGCCAGGCTCAACACAGCGGGATTTATTTTTGGATTATTTGTTGTTGTTGAGAATATCATTGTCACAATGAAACCCTGACTAGACCTGGTAATAACAACAAACATTCTCATAAAATACAAAAGGATTTATTTTCTATTTTCAAGAAAAATAAAGCTTGTGTTTACTGCAAATCAACTGAACCCTTGGCCAATAGGCTACAGGCAATGATCAGATCACATGATCACAATGATCAGATCACATGATCAAGCACATATTTCAACGCCCCTTTTGTCCCACTGTGTACAAGGTTAACGAAGCTTACAAAGTACTGTGAGTGCAACATGCATACAGACCAACTTCAGACCAAACCAGAAGGGGGATCTCTACACGTAAATCTTCATAATTCTCGTTCAATCACCCCACTTCAAAGAAGGACTGTCTAAAATTCTCCTTCTTACCAAGAACAACTGTTGAATGGAATCTACTGCCTGTCAACACTAGGGAATCTATTTCAATTGAAACCTTTATATCCAAGGTTAATAATATACAGATGTCAACTTTCCTGAGGGGGGCCCACCATAGTTTCGTCCGCTTGCCACTATTGCGCCTGCAACTGGTAATATCCCGTGTGGAGATTGTTGCAGTACTCAACAGATACAGCTACAGATGCATAGTGCATGCTGTAAAATGGAATTTATCGAGGGAGGGGGGCAGCATGATATAAATTGGCCTAGCAGAATACAAGTCTGCCAAAATCATCTCTTGACAGCTTTTACATCATTTGAAACTGAAAATTAATCTTAGTTGTATACTAAGGTTCTCACCTACATGTATACACAAATGAAACATTTTGGAAGCCATACAAACACAGTCTACAACTTTACATTTAAAATGAAAACATAACATTATATTGACATATGTTGATGTTTTCAGTCTATAAATCAAACTTTTTTTTTAAAGTGCCTGTGGTGTTATTTTGTTTTGTTTTGTCTTTATATAATACAAATTTATAAAACTGCAAAATTGATAATAATAATTTGTAAGCATCTACATGTATATAGGCCTCTCAGCTTGAGTTGAGCAAAGGTAACTTACTTCAGATCTGTACTCACCTTATCACTGTGCACTGTTAACCACTGTCAGTTGTCACACATATACCGGTACCTCTGCCAAGTCTGTATTACTGTCAGGATTGTCTTTTGTTTTATTGCAAACACTCTGAAGCCTTATTTCTATGTAGAACTGTAGAATGCTGGACGCTTTGCACAATAAATAGTATCACAGTAAACACGTATCTACATGTACATGTACATATAGCAAGGCAAGTACAGCCAGTGTGTTCCCAGACACAGCACGTACAGCCAGTGTGTTCCCAGACAGTATTTGTACTGTACATGTACTACAGTACTGTGTGTTGACAATGAATTTGAGTGTCAATTTGAGGTCAAGCAGCTACCACTGCTGCACGTCTGCTTGTTATCAATGAACGTGATTGCAAACAATGCTATGAGTACATTGTGTATTGAATAAAATATAAGGTGAACATTGAACTCGAACCTTCACTGACGAACCATGTACTGTGTATACATGGCCGGTTTTCATATTGGTTTTTACAAAATACCATACAATAATAAAAGATGTTAAGTGAGCTGAGTTATTAACGGCTGAGAAATGTACTTCTATAAATTAGGTCAAAATAATGAGTAATTTTATTTAACTGGAGCATGGCTCACTCATGGTTTTTATTTCTATAAATTAGACCCAATAAAAAAAGTGTAGAAGACTTTAGTATATCAGCAACAACAATAAATAAAAAATTTAAAATATATATATATTTTGTAATATTTTCAGGAACAACTTGAAGTATATGGGCTCATATAGTGACATGATGGGATGTTATAAGATGAAGAAAGTGGATTTACCTTGATCACCTGTTGGTGGTGTAATGTCAGCCTACAGATTGCTGGAGCTTCAAACTTGATCTTGTTTTTGTCTGTAAAATATAAACATTATTTTCTAGTTTTAGTGACCATCATAGTGTGTAAAGAGATTAGACGATATGAGTAATTGTACTCAATTTCATATCACCTGAACAACTTGAAATTCTACAACTTCATATTTTACCAAAGACGTACTGAGGATCCAAATAAAACAGGACTCCAGAAACATCAAACCAAAAGTGGTGTATATTCCATGGCAACTGTAATTGTGTTACAATGCCCACATGTTTTATGCCAACCTATTAAGACAATTGCTTCACATTAACAGACTAAACAATATTTCTCTACAAGATGAAAACAAATTTCTGACCCAGTAAAACCAAAAGATAATTACAACACCTGTAACTATGTCTTCAAAACCCTTCTAATGTAGGTTTTTTTTATTATTTACAATTATGACTTTTGACAAATATGAATAAATAGTCATGTTCAAAAATATAATTAAAAAAAATTTTGAACAAAATAATAAAGCACTGCCCAGCTAACAATTTGACGTTCTCACAACGTTGTAATGAAGCAAGCATGCTTGCTTTTGAGATGGCCATCATTAACAAAAGTCATGTAAATTCAATTTAAAAAACATTGTAAATGGTGCTAGGCAGTTTGATTTCCTGCTACAGTCACAAATCAGTACAGGCTGGCTGACTGGTACAGCTAGTAGGAAGGTACAGCATACAAAGAAACAACTGAACCGTGTACTGAATATTGAACTTGTGTATAAAGTTATTATTGTCTATCTGTCCTGAAAGTGCACACGTAGCTACATGTACCATTGTTGTCTGTCATATCAAAAACTTTGGCCCAGATTTGAGCAGAAAAGAACACAGCCCTGTGTGCCAAGGCTTCCTGTGTGTGGCACTGACCCCTGAACACTGCATAGCTTATCTCCCATTAAATTTTACCAAACAGGTCAATGGACTAGACCATTTTATATAAGGGGGAAGTATACACAGCCCACACTGTACCCTGTATGTATGTTTATCTATTCAGCAAGGACCAGGGTATATCAAACCATAATAGGATTTGGACTCACGAATTCAAGTGACATGCTCAATTTCAGACTTTTTGAAATATTTTATTTTAGGAAATGTCATTCCTAACAACACTCTTGCCACCCTTATTGAAAGTATGTTGTGATCCGATCACCGAACAGCCTCCAAATTTGACAGAACTTTAGCCAATTTCTTCTCAAATGAGAAGTTTTAAGCCAAAGTAATTGTATCAGAAAGAAATATACTCAAAAAACTGTATTTAGATAATAAGCAAGTCGGCGTATAAATCGGTGAAAAATCGAAGAAACGATCCAGGATCCAAGCTCGCGTCTACAGGAAACAACGTGGTAGGTTCCTGCTTCAATAAGCCTATTCATAAGCGTACTGCAGAACCAGACTGTAGTGGACTTTGCATACATTACCAGGGTCACCAAACAAAGAAGAAAAACTCTTTGTAATTGGACCAAAAAAAGCCACCCTTTCCTCTAGGCCAATCAAAAATTGTTTTATATAGATTGAGGGAGAATTTCCCATAGTTTATTCTCCCGTGCGATATGGGTCTGTACCGTGTTGGCAACTATTTTGCCGTTCAGTTTACTGAGTGAACCCACTGAAAATGTGGTCAAATTCATGTAGTGACCTCCATAGGAAATGCTCGTTTTAGCATTTTTCTCTCGGTTTTAAATTAAAAAAGGCCCTATGTTCCCGACCGTGTTAAATTAAGTTTTACACACCATTCTCGAGAGTAAGAATAGAGCTTTCAAATGCCGATATGGTAAAATACACTGACACACTTTTTATTTATGAATGAAAGTTTGCCTATTTTGCTTCAGACGGCCTTCTGTTTCACGTGCTGAGGGCTACGTTGCGGGGCGTCATTGAGCAAATGCACGCAAGTTTTTCATATGTTGTGTGGTTGTATTATAATAATTCCTTTACATGTATTTCAATGCTGCCATAAATCACAAGAATAGTACAAAAAGTTACATAATTAAACTGATAGTACATGAACATCAATATTTTACAAATTGATTTATTAGTGAAAAGGAATCAAAAAGGCAGCATCTAGGTTCAGGGTGAAGCAACAGCTTTTGTATCCCAGCCTATGGACAGACATACACGAAAAGACAGCAATATTGTTGGGTGAATATTAAACTTGATGTCAATCTTCAGTTTGCAAGTTTCTATTGTTGCCTGTCTGTGTTTTTTTTTTTTTATTATTTTTTTTATTGGTATATACAAACAAAATGACCAGCAGCAGTAGCTGAAAGGGTCACTTAACAATGATAAAAATATAAGCACATGTAAAAATATAAAAGATCACATATTAGGCCTAAAGGGCAATAAAGTAAAAAGTACAAAATTAACAAAACCATTAATAAAAAAAAACTATTAAAACATCTGGGCAAGTTGTGGAATGGTAGATTTCCTGTATCTCTCTGTTTTGCATTTAATTGAATTTAAACCAGACATATTTCGTAAGACCCTAGAATTAGTGCTAGATTTGGAAGGTGGAAGCAACTGTCTGTGACGGTCCGATTTCAAAAGATTAATCCCAAAGTTGTGAAGTAAGTTATTTCTGCGATCAGCCAAAGATGGTAGTTTGGTCAATTCAAGAGCTTCAGTGTAATGGTATTTCTTTCCAAGCATTATTTGGACTGCTCTCTTCTGGATAAATTCTATTTTCTTTGACTGGGATTGAGTAATGGAAGTATGCCAAACTGGCGAGGCATATTCTAAAACGGGTCTGATGTAGGATTTGTAGACAGTAACCATATCTCGGATGGGAACCCCTGATTTTCTCAAAATGCATAGAGTATACAAGCGACGAGAGGCTTTGGAAACAATTTCAGAGATATGCAAATTCCATTTAAGATCACTTTGAATAATAACGCCTAGAAGTTTAAAATTAGAAACTACATTTAATTGAACCCCATTGAGAATAAAATCAGTTTTATGTGTTGTCTGTCTCAAAAAAGAAATATTCATTACATTGCACTTGACAGGTTTGGGAAGAACATCATTAAGTCTACACCAATCTGAAATATTGTTGAGATAATTTTGAAGAGCAGGTTGATGATTTTGGTTTTTGCTCACGACTTCACCCAGAGTTAAATCATCAACATATTTCCATCTGTGAGGACATTCATTTGCCAAATCATTGATCAGGATTAAGAACAAAATTGGCCCAAGTTTAGTGCCTTGTGGTACTCCGCATGATACAGTACATAGTGGTGATAAGTAGCGACCAAGTTTAGTACACTGAGATCGTTGGGTTAGGAAACTACAAATAACTGGAATAATTGATGGCTGAACCCCTAATTGAATTAGTTTGGAAATGACAATGGAATGATTAACTCGATCAAATGCCTTGGTGAAGTCAATTGTGGTAAGATATGCATAGTGTCCAGGTTTATCGAGTCCCTCTAGAACAAATTTTAGCATGTCTACAAGATAATGTAAGGTAGAGCATCCCTTAAGATTGCCGAACTGTTTAGTATCAATGTGAGCAGAAATATCACGAACAATCCATTCAGCTAAAAATGATTCAAAAATTCTGGCAAACAATGGCGTTAATGAAATTGGGCGTAATTGGTCATAAGAAGTAACTTTGATTTCTTTAGGTACAGGAGTAATGACTGCAGTTTTCCACTTGATAGGGAACACTCCTTCTTGCAAACAAGAATTAAATATGACGGTTAGCGGCATGGCCAGTTCAGGAGAAAATTCCTTAATTAATTTGACAGGTAAGTCATTAGAATGACCTGCTTTAGACGTATTCAAGTTCCTAAGAGCCTTAAGAACCTGACCACGATATATTGTTGGAGGTGGAGAGATAGTAGGTAAGTAGGATGGGAGTAATGTTAAATCAAGTGGAGGAAGTTGATTACAAATGTTAGCAAAGTGAGTATTGATAGCGGCTGCAGTTTCAAGAGGATTGTCCTCAGCACCTGGAATATTAGTACGCTTAGGCCCCAGATTACACAATCTTTTGATATATTTATGCCACTTTCCTGGTTGGCAGGTCTTTAGATCTTGCACAGACTGGTTATAATAAATACTCTTAGCAACTCTTACTTCTCTTTGAACTTGGTTGCGTAGTGAACGCCATTGACTTAAGTGATTATTTCTGTAAGCATTATCTCTGATTCTAAACAATTTTTTGATTTTATAAGTCATCCAGGGTTTGTCCTTTCTACTTAAGAGAGATCTAATGAGTGGGAAGTTCTTTTTATAAGAGTCATGTAGTTCCTGTGAGAACACGTCAACAGAATGATTGGCTGAAGATGCTGTGCAGACGCTGTCCCAGTCATGACTCGTGATCCACTGACCAAAGGAGCGAACTGAAGAGACTCGGTAAGGACGAGCAAGGGTGGTCTTGTTTCTTTCAAAGAACAGTTCATGGACAGGCTTCAGAAGGATGGAACAGTGGTCACTAGCGCCAAGTGGAGCTTGACGTAAAGGATTGTTGAAATAATCTGGACAATTAGTGAAGATCTTGTCCAATAAAGCATTTCCACGAGTTGGGAAGTCAACCATTTGAAATAAGTCCAAATCTGATGTAAGAGAATCTGTTGGCAGCTCGTTGAAGTCTCCACAAAAGCAAATAACGGCAGAGATGTCATGTGCCCTTATCTCATCAATAGTCTGTTGAATATGTTCAAGAAGCTCTTTATCATAAGGAGAACTAGGTGGGAAGTAGATAACACCAATGTACATATTGCCAATGCTACTTCTGGATTTCCTTAAGTTAATTTTGAGCCAGAGACATTCAAATTCACATATGTGGTTGGAGATATGTAGAGCCGGTAGGTGATCCGCTGCATAAATAGCCACTCCTCCTCCACGCTTGTTGCATCTCTCTTTACTAAAAAGTTTAAAGCGTGGAATACTGGCCGCCTGGATAGTATAATCAGTAAACCAAGTTTCTGTCACTATTGCGACATCAACACAGTGCTGATTTAGGGAAAGTTCCAACTCATCAACCTTGTTATTGAGCGAGCGTGCATTGGTCAGGAGCAAAACGGGCAGGAGGGGAAGATTGTCACTCGTAGTTGGTACAAGGGATATGGGAGTAAGCTGTCTTGGAGATATCGAAGATACAGGACGTGGACAAGTGTAGTTTCTTTTGGTAGTGACTACTGGGATGAGTGACACCTGCTTCCTCTTTCCACGATGGGTCTTACGTCTACAAGCTATTCCCAACTCATTTATTCGGTTCCAAACAGTCTTGTGTAGTTTATAATAAAACAAATTATCAATGTTTTTAGGGTTCAACATATGAAGAGAGTACCTGTTATACGTTAAGCGTTTCCTTTTTGTGATGATTCCTATCTCTGTCAGCATTGTTGGCTGCATCTGTAGGTCCAGGGTTGGGGTTAATATCACCACAGATTACAAGTTCCAGTTGGAAGGCCGCCATAGAGTTGCTATAGTAGGGTATGTAGGTACCAAAGTACCTCTTCACCTTATAACTGCGAAGCCTTGTCAAGTTAAGTCCGTTGTAACATGGCGATAGAGTAGTGGTGGCATCATCCAAGCCACAGTGGGATGTTGAAAATAAAAGCCAGGACAACAAACCAAAGAAAGTGAGAGCTCTGTAGTCCATTGTGTACATGAATGCTTAATCCTTAGACAAAAGGCTGTGCTCATTCAGGTAAAGTATGGCCCTGCCAGGGTGATTCAGCATGCAGTAAAACACAGTATGGCTGCTAGCGAAGAACAAACACATAAACTTCTCACAGCAAAAACGACACCGGAAGATCAGAAAACAGTTAAAAAACAGGTCCAGTAGGATTCACAACTAACAACAATGTTAGTCATATAAAAAATGTAGAAGTAAGCTTATGAAGAGCCACAAAACGTTTGAAGAATGACAGGAGCTCAATCTTGGGGGCAACCTACTCGGGCGCGCACCACTCCATGTTGCCCTTATACAGAGTTCCTACACACAGAGTTTATACAGAAATATGCAACAGTAGTTGAAGCAGCTCGTATGTTGCATTTTCTGATGAATTTGATATTCTACTCACACAGTTTAAATGGCAAAAAAATGTAGAGTAGAAACTAAAATTGTATCACCTAACTTTGAAAATTTTTACCAGGACAGGACATTATTGCTACTACTTGTACCAGTTGTTTCCTTTCTTTGTTTTGTTAAGATATTTACAAATTCATTTTCGAAAATCTTTTACGTTTTATTTTTGGCTCATTCAACTGGAACTGGTTTCAAAAACATAAGTTGTATTCTTAGTATATGAATCTGCATGTCAGTGGCAAAATTTGATTAAGTTTTAAGGCGTTATGGACATTCAATGTTTTTTATTGTTTCAGCTCATTCAGTTGGAACCTGTTTCATAATTATGAGTTGTATTCTTTGATATGAATCTGCTTGTCAATGACAAAAACAAATTAGATCAGTTTCTAGTCAAAACCTCATTGCAATAATGAGTTATGGACATATAGGATTGGTATTGCCTTTAAACATATGTACTTTGAAGCTCTGTTTTTTCAACAATGATTTGAGTTTTCCTACAAATCTGGCTTGTTACCTGCCTTATATCGTGGTCAGCATTAACAAAAGTACAACACATACGATAACACTTTCGTTAAAACAACGATGTGCATGTTCAACATATTTTTGTTCCTAAAGGGTTCTCCAGATGAAGAGGTAAAAACATGGTCAAACATGTTTACTGATCCCTGGCCACGATCCACCAATAGACATTATGATTGCTGGAGATGTTTCTGTAAATCCAGGCCCTTTTATGAGTACTAAAACACTGTATGTACTTTAAGAATATTCCAAGTTAGGAATTATGGAAATTGCAGAGTACACCTGTACTACCGAAAGCAATATGGGATTGCTTGAGACTCTTGGCCACTGAATTGTGTTTCGACAAGTCAATAATAACTGACTCAAGGGCCTAAATTGCCGGGATTTTCAAACAGGGACTTTCACTTTCGGCCATAACATACTTAGGATTATTAGTCCGTCAACAGATTTGTTGGCCATGCGAGAAGGTTGCAAAAACAGTTCAAGGTAACTAGTGTCAATGCAAAAGGAGTTTTGCAAAGTGCAATTTGGTGGCAGACTACTTTAGAAAAGGCGTTCTTCAGAGCACTTAATTGATGAAGCCAAAAAGATAGCAAAAGAGCTGGAACTAAAGATGCCAAACCCTGGAAGGCCTTCAAAAACGCCCCACCGATACAGAGATAGTTCAACCCCAAAAGATGTTCTTGTTGAATCAGTGGAACAAAGTTGTCAGAGGCTATATTTTCAAAGCCTGGATGTAGTGACTACTGAACTTGAACACCGATTCAATAAACCTGGAATGAAAGTAGCTGCTGAAAGAGAACAAATTATCATATGCGCTGCACAGAACAAATGGGAAAAGCAGAAACTATAGGCCTACCCCCAATGCCAGAGAAAATAAATAGGGATAATAAATGTTGGTGCTATCCCATCCAGTGACGCTGTATCTGTTGACTTGTTGTAATTTGAAAAATGTATTTGTGATAATACAATTCCAAATATAGTAACTGTGCGTACTATATACCACTTGTGTTATTTTAACTGGGGTGTGGTGGGAAAATAGTTCAACCGAAATGGTGAGACCTTTTTTGACCATGTAGGCCAGTGGTAAACTGTTTTTTTCGAGATCAAGGATATTTTTTCAGATCCTTTGGGTAGCAATAGCTAGCTTTCGGAAATCTTGTTCGTTTCCTCTTCAGTTGCATGTAGGTCGATTCAAAGAATCGGGTAAATCTCTTTGAACATCTTTTATAAAAAAGATGTGTGGGTTGCAATACATGTTTTGGGAATGGGGGACATAGCCGTGGGTACGTCTGTGTTTTTGAGTAACAGGCGTGAATCTGTTGTTGGATTGTTTAGAGTAGAGCAATTAGATCCTCAAGTGTTTCTTTTAATTCATGTGAATTATGTGAGGGAGAATGGTGATCAGGGTTGCTTTCAAACTCAGTTGAGTCGGTGGCAATTTTGCTCTGATGATCATTTTCTGATGATCATTTAATATGCACCTATACACCTTGTTGTGACGGTCCCCATGTCACAGTCCCTAACAGTACATGAAAAAGGATTGTAACTGAAAAAACATTGGGTAACGCAGATGTTTTCAAAGCCTCGGTAAACACACATTATTAAATGGAACAACAAACTTATATAAAAATATGACTAGTAAATAATTCCTTTTTAGCTTTCAACAATCATTTTCCTTATCAATCTTTTTTTTACTTACCATTTTATTCAATGAGTACATCGAGAGCAACCAACACTGTCTTCCACTGAGATCTTACCGGGCCATCTTTCATGAGTTTTTGTATTGTGTTCCTGTGTTCAATAAACAGATAAAGACAAACAAAATTCTAATGATAGAATTACAAAGCCTGACTAATTATTCCCACAGACTTGCTTTAGATTCATTGAATTCAACATACAGGGAAAACAAGACAATGTGGTAATAAATAACACGAAAAGGCGTCTTTAATAAAAAACGAGCACGTAAGTATTAACTTTCAAATCGAGGCTGAAAGGAAACGAACATGCAGTATATAGGCAGTGAATGATGACTGAAGTGAAAAAAATTTATTACATCCAAACACAGAATTAACTACAATGTCTAAATGAAACAATTGGTACAACAGCAGCAACTTATTCTTTAATGACGTAACCAGGAGGTGGAGAAGAACCCCCCCCCCCCCCCCCCCCCGACCCCAGAGCTCCCCGGCCCCGTCAAATTGAGATCGAATAAATGTACAATGAATTGCTCGATACATTAAATAGTCCTGATAAATTTGCCTTTGCCCCACTAGCACACCGCCCATCTCCATCCCGCCAAAATAAATATTGACTGTTTACCTATAAGATGGGACTAGTTACAGAAACATTATTTCTGACGTGGCAGAATTGACTCAAAATTAGCAGCATGACCAACACTTTCATAAACACCAGTGTTGTGTCCTTCGTTGTCTCACATGAAACTTATCAGTAGACATATTGTCCAATCAAGAACCCTTCCCAAACCACAGCCCTGACTATAATCCTTCATAGATCTTCATAAACACCGGATCCATCTTCTTTAAAATTTGGAACCAGCCAGAGCTCAAGTGAACAGTGGTTTCAGGAAAAGTACATTTATTCAAAGCTCTGTATTCCATAAGCATACCATGAAGTGATCGTAAATTATTGGTTTTTTGAAGAGTATTTGTTCGAACCATAGTGTTCAAGAAACTTAACATCAAGTGATGGTATCTCATTTGATTTTTAAAGTTTGGGCTTATTCGAAATATCATCACAGGTAATTAACTAGTAGGATCAGAAGTTAATTCCCTGTCAGCGTCGGACACTCAATTTATTCCTATTTAATTAGTCATTAGAAGGAATACTTCAGCATAAAAAACATGAATCGAATGAGTCTGGAACGAGTCAAAAAAGTTATTTCATGACAGCCTCCAATATCAATTTGTGCGCTGACAAAAAAAAAAATATCCATAAACGTATTTTTATTTCTCTAAAACCTTTGACACACAATAATAAACTAAGTAACTTATTAATATTAGTTAAAACACAGCTATCATCGGTACTTTTGATGTGTCCTCTTTGTACACCAACATCCCCCAAGATGAAGGGATTGCTGCCTGCTCCTCAGCCCTGTTTAAGAGTGGTCACGTGTCACCGCCCATTTCTGACATTGTATCCCTCATGCAACATGTTCTAACAAAAAACAACTTTTCGTTCTTGGGTAAGAATTTCCTACAGGTACATGTCACTGCAATGGGTACACGTATGGCACCTTCAATGGCCTGCCTTTTCATGAGTCAACTTGAACAGCGCATGTTGGCGTCGGCCCCTTGCCGTCCATGGGTCTGGTGGCGCTATATCGATGACATCTTTTCATCTGGACTAGTGATGAAGAAAGCCTCATAGCATTCATTAACCAGCATAGCCTACAGTCAGGCCCTCAGACTGTGTCGAATCTGTTCTAATGATTCTGATTTTTTCCACCACTCACAGGAACTTATAAAACACCTTGTTTCCAGGGGTCATAGCTCCCTAGCAGTCCATCGAGCGATCCAGAAAGTCAAGGCTCGTTCTGGGAGTCTGTACTCTCCAAAGGACCCAGGCAACAACGGAGTTCCAAAGGGAAAGTTCCTTTTGTTGTTACTTTCCACCCCTCACTTCCTCCCATTCGTAAAATAACCAGTTCTAACCATCATATTCTTCACACATCAGATCGGCTTCAACGTGCTGTACAGGAAGAACCCATAGTTGCCTACCGACGCCCACCCAGTCTTAGGGAGCTCATCGTCCGGGCAGAGGTTCCCCCCATTAATGATGATGTTAATCCCCCTTTGCCACAGGGTACTTTTAGGTGTTCCAACACATCCAAATGCATCGTTTGTAGACAACACATCAGGGAATCAGACTCCTTTACCAGCCATACTGGTGGTACCACCCACAAGACAAGGGGTCATGTCACCTGCACCACCACTAATCTAATCTATCCAATATCTTGCAGAGTCTGTGGTGTTCAATATATAGGTGAAACAAGAACTACACTCAAGAGGCGTTTCTATGGCCACAGATCCACAGTCAACACCCAAAAGCTGGATACACCTGTAGGACACCACTTCAACCTTCCTAACCACTCCATTTCTGACATGAATTTACAGGGCATTGAGGCACTAGGTAACTGCAGAGAGACTGTCCGTCTGAGTAGGGAAAAACTTTGGATAAGGCGCATAAAGACCACTCAGCCCCATGGTTTGAATATCCAAGAAGGAAATGACTAATAACCTTTTGTTTTTGCCTTCTCCTTTTCCCACACAGTTATCCACTTTATTAGTCTGCCCTTCATTGTATTAACTAATTATTTACCTCTCTTCTAACCTTCCATTTTGTTCTTTGTGTTCCCAACTTCTTGTGGTCAAGCTATCCCCTTCCCTTCAAACCCCCCCCCCCCCTTTGTCTTCATAATCCCTGCTTACCCCCTGCCTTCTCTGAATGCTTTCTGCTTTTCTCCCTCCACTCTCTCCATTCATGTATTTCCACTTGACTACTCTTGCAACTCTTGTAAGTGTGTTGTGTTGTCATTTAGCCTTCGAGAAAGACTCTGCTAGGGTCGAAACGTCAGGCCACTAACTTATTTTTTGCTTTTTTTTTAAACTTATTAGTGATTAACATTATCTAGAAAACACACAGGTAAGTTAATTCTAAAGAACTGTATTTTCATGGCATCATCATTTGTGACACCCCATGGCACAATCAGGTATTTCTTGCAAAAAAGGACCTTGGGTTTAAAAGTAAAAACAACAGAGACAACATCCACGAGGACATGTGATGTCCTAAGCATTCTATAATAAGTTTAGAAATCTCAAATTATAGTCCTTAATTAGTTTTAAAATATTCTTTAATTAACGCTGAAAATACACTAACATTTAAAGGGGCACAATGGGTGCATCTTTTCATGAGGGTACTTTTACATTTCAATTAGGTACTCATGTTGAGGTGGATTAGTGCCCCCAGTATTGGTGCCCCATAATAGTGACTCAGACTTGTCTATAGGTGTTATTTTAAAAACCAATTAAGGTGCTCATAAGGTGGAATAGTGCCACCCTGTAATGAAGCCCCATAGTAGTTACTCAGAAATACTATAGGTGTTTTTAAAACCAATTTAGGTACTCACGTTGATGTGGAATAGTGCCAACCAGTAATGATGCCCCATAACAGTCAATTAGACTTGTCTATATATGTTTTAAAAAACAAATTAGATACTCATGTCGATGTCGAATTGTGCCACCCAGTTATGGTGCCCCATATTAGTTACTCAGACTTGTCTCTAGTCACAGGCTTTGAAGACACAGCACTAGCTACATGTGACTTGGAGGCAACCAACAGCACAGAATGCAAAAATACCCTTCAGTCTCCTAGAGCTGGAGGATTAAGACTCCGAGTTGATCCCTGAGCTTTGGCATGTCTCAGCTCAAGATCCGGAAAAAGGGTTAGAGAGTGCAAATGTAGCTACATTGTACCTTCATTGTGCCTATGTTTAGTCAAGAATCAAAAAAATTGTTTCCATTGTGGTGTTACCAATGGCCTTTGCATGTAAACCATGGGCCCTGTTTGTTTCGACTGCACATATCAGGGTTAAATACTTGTTCAAGTCTGTGATGTTGATTTTTTTCGCGCCTAAAAGTAGCGCCCTCTCCTTGATTAAACAATCATGCAGACAAAACTAAGAGCAATCTCAGACTTACTGGTAATGTACACCTTTGGTATTTACTCCCCGAAAAATTGAAGCACTGTACTTTCTGAGAAAGAGGACAATTTCAGCATGAAGCTTTTCTCAGACATTTGAAAGCACACCATTCTATCTACAAGGGAGGTTAATTCTTTCATTATTTTATTTAATCTTGGTCATGACACTTGTGCCCTCGAGTAAGGCACTTGTTGACCATGATTGCTTCGTAAAAAGTTAGGAAGGTAGTGCATTCTGCTCTACCAGCCAGGCTGCTAGTGCCATGCCATACCAGCCATGCCTATCCTTACAGACTGTGAAGGAGGTAACCCTGTTTCAGCCACAGGAGTAGGTGCCCTGGTGACAGTTGATTTGTGTCATCAGCTCAAATCAGTTCAGTGTAGCCCTCACCATGAAGTGGTCGTCTGTGTCCTTGTATAGGACAAGTTAGTGTATTTCTCAGATTAATTACTTACATTATCTTTATCCCCGATGGATGATTCAATGTAGACTTCTACATTTGATATAAGAGGATGTTTTGCAGGCTTATCATGTACATGTAGCATCCATAGGACGAACCATATCAGTGCTGATGTACCTGATAGAAAATAACACCAACACAGCTCAATAAAACGGCCATTCTTTCATAACATCTTTCCATTAAACTCCTCTGCGAAGTCACCTTACTGTTTGGTTGGTCTTGGAACCAGTCTCGTTATTCATACCACTCTCTGAAGTCCACATTTGTAATAGCCCATATGCACAAGAGCCACCTTAAAAATATACTACAATGCATCTTGAGAAAAGGTGTACAGTTGAAAAATCAATAATAACAATAGTGGCTTCTTATATAGCGCTCATATCCGTCACTCAGTGACGCTCAAGGCGCTTCAACAGTCAGTATTTTTTCCTGCAAGGTATATATGTGGAGCTACTTTTTGAATTTTGAGACCTATTTCTTTACATAGCACCATGTAATGGTTTACAAGGTGCTGTGGCGCAATATGCAGCCAATCAAACCAGGAACACCGGGGCAAACCCCTTCTCTTTTCGATAAGTGCACTGGGTTCTTTTACGTGCATTACACAACACACGGGACCAACGGCTTTACGTCCCATCCGAAGGACGAAGCAATAATGGTTAAGTGTCTTGCTTAATAAGGACACAAGTGTCACGACCGGGACTCAAACCCACACTCTGCTGAACAGAAACACCAGAGCTTGAGTCCGGTGCTCTCCGCTCGGCCACGACACGCCAATAAGCTGCCAAGGCTGTAGTTTACATGTAACTTGGCCAGGTTTTACAGTTGTGTACCGCATTAGTTCAAAATCAGCAGGCCATTATTGATGCTGGTGTTGCTTGGACTCGGATTTCACCCCGAATTACCCTTTGGGAACCACAGGTTCATTTTGATTGAGTGTTTGAAGGAAACACTCTTTAAAGACTTACCTAAGACATAGAATGGTAACGGCCATCCATCGAGGAAGTCTAAATCAGACAGCAGTCCTGAGATTGGCAAGGCTAAAACTGTACCCATATATATGGCATCCTACAAATGATAAAACAAAAGTAGTCATTGTGGAAAATTTATACAAACAATTGTCATTCTGGAAAATAAATAAACAAACAAACAATTAACACAATTTGAGATGCACTTTCAAATGGACAAAGATCCTTATGAAAGTGGAACAAAATTACAAGTCTCTAATGTTTTTTTAGGGGTTGAAAACAGAATAGTTGACTAGAGTGGGACTTGAACCTGCAACCTCCAGAGCGATCTAGCCCTATCTTGGTGGCATCTCTATTGTGTCATTATCTTTGTTCGGGGCGCCAGTCAGAAGCCGTCCAACCTTTAACTGCTGTATAGCCAGGGATCACACCCAAGTTTACGATACAACCTGGGTAAGCGGCAGCAGAGGGATCACCTTAATTAAGGGGATGCAATTTTTTATTTCAATAGGTAATTAACCACAAGGGAAACTGACTGAGTAAATTTGACATAATTTTGGATTGGAATTTAGTGGGACATGAATCTGCAACCTCAGAGTTAACGTGCAAGTGCTCTAGTCCCAACTGAGCTTTCTAGCCCTAATGTTGGGGGTCTCCCTATTGTCAATATCTTTGTTAGGTATTGAACAAATAGGGAGACCACCAACATGTATTAAAATGTTGTAAAAGATTCTTTTATTTGATACAAAACAATGAGTGGGTTGGGACACTCAACACAGGAAGTTCTTATCAGTCAAAAGGTCAAAATCAATGCAGTTTGGAAAGACCGTCAGCTGCAAATGGGTGGTCGTCGTTCGGTCCAGAGGCCCATTCAAAAGTCATTCCCGGTGCTTGGTGGGCCGGGGTTACCACAGAGCCGGAGAGACACTGTATACCCTTGACCAAGGCGTTGGAGTTTTATTTTCATTGATTAATTTGTTTTTTGTTTAGTTTGTTTTCCCATTGGGTTATTGCGCTACCCGCCCGAGCTACATGTATGTTCAGTCTCTTTGTGCACATGCGCGTGGTGTGAGATAGACTCTCTAAACCAACACCTTGATGGTTCTGTTTTCTAGCCAGGGTCGTTACTTTAATGCGTGCGGAAGACCCCATTGGTCAGTGGTGGAAGTCATGTTTGCTAATAGGATATGGGGGGGGGGGGGGGTGGGGGGCCGAATTATTTGCAACAAAGAAAAAGAAAACAATACCGTTGAAATTCTTTCTCTATCATCAGCACTAACAACATAACAGTAGGGCCTGTAAGTTTTATAATTAAATTATCAAAATTACTAAAGCAGTTAGCAACGCAAAAATAATCATTTACGAATGCTCTCTAGCTTAAAGATTAAGTGTTTACAACATTTGATGATATCATCACCCTCAGATAAAATGGACTCGTCCAAGCAGTCTCAACGGCCGAGGTGTTTGAATCTTGTGCATGTTTGGAAGCACGGTATACACAGGTCATGATGAGGGAAACTTGTGATTGGAAGTCGAACATGAATCATTCATTTGCTTCCAATTCTGCGTTGTTTGCAGTGGGCCTTACGAAAGATTTAAAATCATAATCTGCATACCAGCAAATCCGAGGGCCCTCCCATTTTCGTCGAAAAGTGGACGAAAATATCAAGAAACACATTAAACCCGGAAGTTGCAGACTCGACAAGGCGGTCGGCCCGACAACCTCCGCATGCGGACAGTAATTCGAGTGCGGATGACTCGCGCACAGTAGGAGTACGGGCGTCGTGCGATGTGATACACACATTTCGCACAGTGCTAGTGCACAGTACATGGGTGGGTTTTTCAGCATATTTTTGGGAGTGAAAACTGCGACTGCCTTGAGCAAGGCTAGAGGGACACAGGTTTAATAAGCCCACTGAACTACGAAAGGCAGTCCCTTCTGACTGCCCAGTATTTGGGTGTTGGGCAGGGAATAATGAGGCTTGTGTCAGGGCCAAGCTTACCCTGCCATCCTTATACTTTGGGTTAACTACAGCACAGGAGTGGATGTTACTTTGAGTATCCCTTTCATTGGGTGGCTCTGTGAGTCTGTGCAAAGTGGCCGGGGAAGAAGACCAAGTCGGGACCCCTTCTTGGTCAGCGGAACTACCAGCACCTGCAGTCGATAGTGGCTGTAGGTGCTGGTGGGCAGGAGACTGCTGGCCTGGTAGAGGTTTATAGAGCCAACGGAACAGTCTCCAGAGAACTCAAGTTGTCCCATGGGAGTAGTTTTTCTTCTTGGCAGTGACAGAGCCCATTCTCCCCATACATTTCATTCACTAACCTCCTCAAACAAATGAGTAAGCATTTCCATAATTCGTCGAGTGAACTTTAAACTTGTAAGAGAAATTTTCTTTTGTATAAATGGTCAAAAACTATTAATAATACGGGGCTATGAAATAAACTTCACACCCGACCTGACATGCCTGACGCTAAGAGCTGAGAGGCTCACTAGGTGATGCAGCGGGGCAGGCATTGTGGGTAGCGGCTGAGGCGCTTGTGTATAATATATATAAACTCTAAGCGGTAACTACCTGCTGGTAATGGGCACATGCTAATGTAGTTGCTGTACAGGTAAGTAAAGTGATGTAGACACACTGGTTAATCAAACTTTAACCCTAAAACAAGCACCCACTGTTCACTGAAACTTCTTACAGACCAGCTTTTGATCTTACCTGAGTATGTTATGGTAACTAGTCTGCTACGTTCAAGTGGTGGGGCCCATACAACCCCATAAGGAATGCATGGCTGGAAAGGTCACACCCTAAAAAGCAAACAAATATAGCATACACTTAAAATTGGGGCGGTTAGTGTTTTTCATTGCTTAAACCATCTTGGCTCATTGAAAAGAATTCAACGTGCACTGCTAAGTAGGTAGTGCAGCGGCTTACCCACAGGTGGCCCCAAGGGCACCATGCCCCTCTCAAACTTCCTGTGCCCCCCTTCCCCACAAAAAAATATAAAAATCAAGCTCCCTGAAGTATCAAAAGATCACCGAGCTAAACCAATCACAAAATCCCTTTCAGCCCTCACAGGTACCCATTTACTCCTGAGTGAAGGGAAGCAATTACAGTTATCTTTCTTTCTCAAGGATTGTGTCAGAACTGGGAATTCAAGCTTATATGACCCCGCCACCAAAACGTTAAATGTGACTAGGAGCTGGCTCCCATCCAACCAATATGGGCGTAAGACCTAGGGGAGCAGAGCAACTACCCTCCCAAGTTCGGGCAAGCTGTAGTGAAAATTTAAGACCAGCAAGGAGAAAACAAATAAGGAAGAGAAAACAAACAATACTTTTTACCAAGTATTAGAAATTGGTTCTAATTGTTATCCGAGTAAGATTTTGGGTAAATCAACCAATCCTCCCCTTTAACAAAAGAGTCCCCATTACCTATGCGACCCAAAACCCCAAGACCATACCTCTCCAACACCTTCCAGTACTCTGACTGCAATTAGATACTGGTACCCTGCCCGAGCAGCTAACGGTGTGAGCAAGGTGAACACAGCGGTGAACACAGCGGTGCACAGAGACCCAAGTCCAAATACTGTTTTCCCTCCATAGCGATCTGCCAACAATCCACCGGGTATTTGAGTGAAGACATAACCATAGAAGAAAGAGCCAAGAATTTGTCCTTGAGTCGACTCATCCCACTTGAATTCTCCATTCTATAAAACAATCGTTAAAAGATATTACAAGAACAAGAAAGCAATTAAGTCAACTGATAAAAGAATGTTATTTGGTTGTACCCAATACACTGGTGTGTGAAAAGCACTTCACACAATATTTTCCCTGATTCCTGTGTTACGAATTTCCGAGTCCTTATTCCATAAGTCCTTGGACTCGGGGAAAGTATTAAGTATACAGTGCTTTAAACACATGGGTGTAGAGGTAAAACCAAATAACAAATCAAGTTTTCATTTTCACTTTTCCAACTAATGTGTGAAGTTTGGCTTTGAGGAGTGCAGTGAGCTCTCCACAATAATTTAAAGAGGAAGAGGAAATGATCAAGTCAATCTTTTTGATGTACTTATTTTCCAGATAGAGTCCTCATGTGGATGGGGACAAAATTACAAGTCAGTAACCTCCTGTGAAAGTGGTGTAATTTGCCATGGTATTCGATGCCCTTCCAGTGCAAAATTTGTCAACATCCAAAACATATATAATTTTGTTTTTACCGTACACGATGTGTGTTAAGCACTGTAGTACTTTCCTGATTTCTGTGAAAAAACACATCATGTAGGGTAAACACAAATTAATATTCATTAACCTCGATGCAAAAACTAACATCTATTAAATCCAAAACATATGATGACATCATTCTGAGAGTGAAGGTAAGAGACTTGTAATTTGTTCCCCACTCACGTGAGGACTCTATCTATTGGAAAATGAGTGCATCACAAAATTGATTTGCTCATTTCCCTTCCTCTTTAAGGAGAGCAGTTTTTAGCTCTTCTATCATTCAGGGATGAGATTTCAAATTATGGCATTTCCACATTTTAGTGTTAAACCCCGGGCTTGATTTTATCAAACATGCGATACATTTTTTTAAACATTTATTCTTATTACAAACAGTTTGATGGTTTTTTGGAACAAAGGCCATCCATCCACTATGGAGAGGGTACAGAGCATTATGAACACAGTATTACCCCAAATTAATATGTTTCATGCACTTACACCAACAAGTTTACATATTTTGTATTATTTAAGCAATTTAAAACTTGATGCACAATATTAAGGAAGCTGCTATGCAAAAGTTTGATTAAGTTATACAAAAAGAAGGGAAAAAACCAAATTGCGATGCATTGCAGTTTTGCTATGCAAAATTTGTGTATGATCGTTCCCATCAGAGTACATGTATATGAGATACTTTTGAGAAGACTATAGGTGGCAGCAGACTATATGGGTATCCTTGAAAATATGTGCATGCTCAAAACTATGTAATGTTCATATACAGAAGTTTTGTGCCACTTGCAAATTAACTTTCTAGAGACAATTATTTTTTGTATGACATCACCATACGCTCAGACATCCCTAATCATTCTGTTTTGCATGCCTCCTTTTTTAGAAAAAAATGTAAGGAAAATAATTCTACATCCTATGTTAATATGGGTAACATTTGTAAATTTAGTCCAATCCCTTTATTTGAGCGGAAGTAGGTCAAACCTTGCGGCTGTTTACAACCACTACGGGCATTTGGGTACTTGTGGTCGTTGTGGTCTCTAAAGGGTTAATAACTTGGTTTAATTAGTACTTGCACAAAATTAGGATTATTCACAAAATGTGACGAACCTTTTGGGGCTTTAATTGTTGAATTCTTATCTACATCCGATTTGATGAGTGACGTATTCTCAGTCACATCATTGTGTTTTTCCATTCTAATGTAGCTGCTTGTAGATTCAATCTGTCAACGCATATGAGAGTCAATAATTACAGTCAATGCATGCATATGAGAGTCAACAACAGTCAATGCTGCATACGAGAGTAGGTCACAGTCAATGGCTGCATATGAGAGTCAATCACAGTCAACGACTGCGTGTGAGGGTAAATAACAGTCAATGACTGCATAGGAGAGTTAATCATTGTCAATGAGTGCATAGGAGAGTCTTGCCTTAATGTATTTTTAGGGTTTTAGGAGACATACGCCTTTTGGCGACAGTTATTTTTTAAACTTTTATGCTCTCCTGACACCCCACTGTTTTACTTTGTTTTCTTAAATATTTTTAATGTATGTGTATGTGCTTGTAAATGTGATTGCCCGAATAAATATTATTATTATTATTATTATTATTATTATCACAGTCATGACTGCATATGACAGCCAATCAAAATTTATTACTGCAAATGAGGGTTAATCACAGTCAGGACTGCATATGAGAGTTAATCACAGTCATGAATGCGTATGACAGTCAATTACAGTTAATGACTGCATGTGAGGGTCGATCAACAAACATGGTCCAAAAATATTAACAAACCTCTGGCTTATTCCACACCACAGGATTAAATTTTCCTTTAATTGGTCGATTACATAAGAAAATGAGTCATTAACTGTGATTGACTCTCAAATGCAGTCATTGACTGCGTATGACAGTCAATTAAAGTTAATGACTGCATGTGAGGGTCGATCACAGTCAAAGACTGCATTTGAGAGTCAGTCACAGTTAATGACTGCATATGACAGTCGGTCAAAGTTAATGACTGCATAAGAGAGTCAATCACTGCTTATGACAGCATAGGTGGATTGGATAAAAAGTACATTGTTTTTTTAAAGGAATATCTTATTTACATCCTCTTGTTTTCAATAATAACACATTTTATTGTTATTATTATATATTTCTGGTAATGAAACCAAGGATGCCTCATAAATAAACTTAATAACTGATACTTGCAAGCC
The DNA here is from genome assembly GCA_037783415.1 of Leptasterias polaris. NCBI lineage: Eukaryota > Metazoa > Echinodermata > Asteroidea > Forcipulatida > Asteriidae > Leptasterias > Leptasterias polaris. The sequence continues at coordinate 1,956,269 of JAZGTN010000014.1, read as the reverse complement.
CGAGGAAGCCTGCAACGAGGGCTCTTCCATGATGTTCTATGTTCTTTTTTGTGCACTTCCAATCCTAGTACATGGGACCTTTGGCTTTCCCATCTCAAGGAAAAAGCAATATTATGGTAAAATATCTTGTTCAAGGACACAAATGCCATGACTGGGACTCGAACCCACACTCTGCTGATCAGACACATATTTAGTACATCGTCATGGTATGTCTTGAGTGTGGGTTCGAGTACCAGTCTGGACATTTGTGTCCTTTAGCAAGTCACTTTTACTGCTGCATCCTTTGAGTGGGAATAAATAAAGATGTTGATCTCAAATGTTGTTGTGTAATGCACGTAAAAGAACCAGACGTTTTAAAGTGAAGAGAAGGGTTTGCCCTGCTGTTTTTAGTATGGTCTGATAAGATGATCCTTCTCCTGGCGCTTCCCACGTTGTGTCATAAACTTGGGTGTGATCCCTGGCTATACGGTTGTTACAGATTAAATGGCTTCTCACTGGTGCCCCCGAACAAAGACATTTACAAAGTAGAGAGATCGCAAACATTAGGGATAGATAGCTCAATTGGTAGAGTGCCGACACGTTATTCCGGAGGTCACAGGTTCAAATCCTGCTCCATGCAACTTGTCTTTGTTCAACCCAAAACTGTAAAACATTCACTTACATGGACCACCTTAACATACTCCAGAATGCATGAAAGATTCCTGAAGACTGCTAATGGCTTGGAAGAACACAAAACGAAGAGTTATGCTGCTGGGTCAAGTTCTTGTCTTTCCTTCAAAAATTCGTCAGAAAATCTAAAATAGAGAAACAAAATAAATATTTCAATATTTTATGGATGTTATTTCATACCAAGGCTCAGTAATTAACAACAAACTCTTACATTTTCGAGGCAAAGGTTGTATTTTTTAAGGATGGAAAGAATTCCAAGTTGACAATAGAAATTAATTCCTGTTGTTTAAGTCACTGGTTCAAAGTACTCTCACTTTTTGGGGATTTGTAATTTTGGTGATATGTCTAAACATAGTGTGCAGAAATTGGAAAAATCACTCACCGACCGTTTAATTTTGTTTTGGAATAATGCACCAACCAGTTTCAGCAGTTCTTTTTCAACAAACATGGTCCAAAAATATTAACAACAAACCTCTGGTTTATTCCACACCACAGGGTTAAATTTTCCTTTAATTGGTTGATTACATAAGAAAAGGAGTCATGCTATAAGTTCAAAAAGTAATGCAAAACACATCTCATCCACTATACATGTACAATTGCTTCACATTCTATGTAAGATGATGCCGCCTTACTTGTTTAATTTTCTGCCTTGTAAAAAAAAACCTTTTGGTTACTTCTTTAAACTAATGTTTTGGCTATAAACTGTTTGGAAATTGTTTATGAAGTATGGAAAAATGTGAGTTTTGAGTTAGATGTTTGTCTCTGTTCCCTTGACTTCACTCTGTTGCATCAGACAATTATTTGTACCAAATGCTACTCACATGACAAAGCTCTCGGTCTAATATGGGGCTGTTTTACACCTGGAGTCAATTTATTTCTGTATAATCATTCCCATATGCCCAGGCTTGGTCAATTTTGTTTATTTTATGACTCAAATATTCATGAAAATGTTTGGAAAAAGAATAATCTCTCTCCTCTCTGTCCCAAATCAATTCCCAATGCTATGATTATCAAACACAGACCTTGCAGCGTTCTCCATTAACAGATTTCCGCTGGCCAAATGCCGATTTGAACTTCTGAGGACCAGTCAAACTTGTGTTTAAGTCATGTAAGTGGTCCTGCCGACTGCCTACACTGGTTTCAAACCGACAACCATACAAAACGACAGTGTTGAAAGCAAACCCTAAAGATGTGGACCAATGGAAAGGCTGGTAAACTATTTAAATGACAAGCTGACTGGCCAGTCACTGACCAAGTTACGGGCAATCTCTGCTTTATAACTCAACCCAAAATTCAGCAAATCCAGGTTGAGGAAGAAGGTAGATTTTTCACCGAAAATTTTTAAAAGCCCCAAAACACAAACCGTGTGTAAACATGAATAAGCAAAGGTGGTTCGCTTCACCTTACTTTCACAATGGATTCCAATACCTATACATTGTAACTCACATATTTTTCTCAACAAAAAGCGTTACAATAAGTACAAAAAGGCTCAGTGACAAACTTTGACAAGGTGTCATCTATCATCACTTCAATTATGCAGTATATTTGGAAGCCATGGATATTAAATTAATGATCCTGTACTTGGTCAAAATTGAGTGGTTATTTTGCCTAAACAACTGACGATTAGTCAATCAGCATGCAGCACCGTGAAACTTGCACTGTTTCATTTGAATACAGGCAACCTTCTCCTTGTTCATGAATACAGTCTATGAATAATACATAGGTATATTCATGAATATTCACTAGGGTTGATGTATCCAACTGTACAGGTTACTTTTGAATGAGTTAGCGATTGAATGGCAAATAGACCGCCCACTGGAGGCGATGTGGGCGGAGCAGACTGGCCTCTGTAAAAATATTTATTGTGCAAGTTTGTGAGGCAGAGCTCAGTGTGCAAAAGTTTTTGACTTGTACAGTAAGTGCACAATAGTATTTTGCATGGACAAAAGTTAGTATGTGCAGTACAAGTTTCTTTTAGGAGTTTTGAATTATTTAAAACATTACAGGATACATGAATTTGGCCTGTACTTGTCTGTGTACAGATTTCAGTGTGTTATTCAGTTTTGGTGATTCTATGAAGGATGTCCTCTAACTCATTGAAAAAAGACAGATGGGTTCAAGATAAAATAAGGAGGTTTTAAAGCTTTGCATGTCTCTCAAACTTCATTTAACACTAAAGGTAAGTGCACTCACTCACTCAGTATGTTTCAACAAAATTTTTTACTTGCACACAAAAATTGTTTAATCATTTTTGCAAATAATTTAACCACTATAGCTATGTGTTTGCCTTAAAAGAATTCATTAATTAACTAATCATAAAAGTTTCAAGTCCTGCTTAGAACAAAATGTAGCTAGACACAAGACAATCAGGCTTAAAGGCAAAGTATATCTTTGGATTTGGAACTGTTTGATTGTTTTAATCCTATAAAATGTAGGTATATACAATAAAAACTAATCTTTCACTTCAAAAGGTGGTCGTGTTTTTGAGATACTGCTGAAAAATTGGAGTGAATATGTCCTTGCAGGAAGATTAATCCCTAATAGGAATACACAATCTGAGAAACGTTTCTCAGATTCAAATTTTGGGGGATAAAAAGTGATATATTTTTCCATAACCGCAGTACTTTGAAGTGAAATGTGTCTCAAAATCCGTTATACTATCCAAAGCTGCTGTACTTCTTACATATCTTACCACGTAAGTTTTTATTGCCATTAACTTTCAAAGTCATTATCAAATGTATACAGACCCTTTAAAGTGCAAGGGAAATGTTAAATTCAATGTTATGATTTACTCATATTCCAATAAATAAAGTCCTCATGTGATTGGGGAAAAAATTACAAGCCTCTAACCACACAAGAAAATGGGGGCAAAGTCAACATCCACAATTACTAGCTCCATTGTAATTTCCAGGAGTTCACTGTTTATCGACAAGCATTATAATAGTAGGTGAAGCATTATATTAGGAGGTGTAGACTGAGTTTTCTGCTTAGGTTTATGTTTCCTAAGTGTGACATTACACAATGGGGTAGGTACTTATTGACTTGGACTACCTTCTTATGGTGGGTTACTGGTTGGAATTTTTTAAGCACAACAGGAAGAGGGATACCTTTTCCTCCAGCCTTGAAGCGGCCTGCACCACCCAGTCATAACCTCTGCTCCTAAAAGGGCTATTTCATCCCAAATGGATATGGACTCTACTTTAGATAGAGGTGTTGATTCTAAAATCCCATGCCCTGAAGAGAGGTGTCATCTCTGTAGACACGTCTCTGTGCCATACTGCGATTGAGAGCTGGGGGGGGGGGGGGGGGTTAAAACAAAACTATTTCCCACCGCTGCCACCAATTTTGGTATTGGGCAGAGGACATGGGCGTGTTGCAACCAGAGCCTGGGTTCATTGGCAAAACTTACCGTGCAGTTGAATTTATTTTCTTTACAAGGGGGGTTGATGACATTAAACCAAAGTTAACTCCCCCCCCCCCACAACAGACATAGCTTGACTGCTATGATAAACTTCAGTCATAAACAAGAATGTTGAAAAAGTTTGAACATTAAGTAAATAAGAGCAGAGGGGATAATAAAAGATTGCACTTGCACAAGAATCGAGAGCGGTGCAGGGAGCTCGGGCTGGAGTGAGGCACCAAAAGTGAGCTCAAATACGGAAAGAAAAAGTGCTTCACCTAGAAACTTACATTCTTACCAACGCTCCACTCTCTGCACTGAGATTTTATACCTTTTTACACATTCAAAAATTGGGAGCAGTTGGGTAATAATAAAAAGCAATCAACAAAAGTACCACCTAAAGGTGGAAGTAAGGTACATGCAAACTAACCACGGCTATGTTAAACTTATACAAGTTGGTCCGCGTTAAAATATAAACAGAGAATTCCTGATAAAAGCAACTATTCTCATGAGAAAACAATAGACGATGTGACCTCTGACGTCATTTGAAAATCATAACATGATCATAACATGATGCGCGCGCATGTCGCCGGGCAAAACCTTTGTGTACTTGACAGCCAGCTAGAAAGTACACGCAATATTACCATGACTACGCGTCTTTTTGCCCGGCGGAACATGACTTGGACAACAGACTTGTCAACAGAGGGCGGTTTGATTGTAAACACAGGTCACATCGTCTATAGGGCTACCAGTGAAAATTCCTTGCCATTCTAACTATGTTATGACCGGTTCTCTTCCAGCTTATGCTGCTCAATGGAGTCAGTTCTACTCCCTAAAACAATCACATTGTTTCTTCACATACATGTAGGCCCCATTTTAAAGAGCTGCTTAATAAGCCATTTGCGAGTTACATTTGAATAATGTCTGGTACAATGACTTGTTTAGTCACAAGTTACCGCTTAAATTTGAATTCCTCAGACTATCGAGACAGTTGCTATGTCACATGATTAGGGGCAAGCTTTTGCTGAGTTACGTAAATGACGGTGAACACCCATACACAATTCTGAATGGATGTGTATGGCATGATGGTACCAGGGTTTGCTCATCTGGAGGTTGCTATACAAAAGCTTGCCCCTAATCATGTGACATAGCAACTATCTCGATAGTCTGAGGAATTCAAATTTAAGCGGTAACTTGTGACTAAACAAGTCATTGTACCAGACATTATTCAAATGTAACTCGCAAATGGCTTATTGAAATGTTTACCTAAACAAAAATCCAAAGTGAACTACTCATATCGTTGTTGATTCCTAAATTTTGATAATAATCAATCAAAACGACATTTCAAAAATTCTTCTTTAGAGTACGCAGACCATTTTGTTTTATTAGAAAGAAATAAAACAAGTAATTTCACACCAATTCAACAAGAGGTTAAAGACTTAAATGATTCCAGCAGGGATGAGAGTCATTGCTGGCAACAAAATCTGAAACTACATGTTGGATCCAAACTTTAGGACACAGGGCCTACATGAATGTTGAAATGATTGGGTTTCTACCTTTTGGTAGCCCCTAGGGAGGGTTTGGAATTTAAAGGGATTTTAGGAAAAGTGTCCTAAGCACTAGTGAAGTAGATCAAAGGGCAGCTTTCTTTTATGTGGAAAAATGAAAGTTTTTTTTTATCCACCAGGCTGACATAAAAAGTCAGAATTCAGACAAAAGTCTGACAAATCTCATCCCTGTTCCAGTCTTTCATGAGGAATCAATGTATTGAAAAATGAGTGCATCACAAAACTGAGTTTCACTTTGGAGCGCCTCTTAAAAGGCAAAGTATAACTTTGGTTTTTGGAACTGTTCGATTGTTTTAATCTTATATAAATGTAGATATATATATATAAAATAAAACTAACCTGTGAAAATTTCACTGCAAAAGATGGTCGTGCTTTTGAGATATCGCCAAAAAATCCGGAGCGAATGCACCGGAGCAGGAAAATTAAATCCCAAATAGGAATACACAAATCTGAGAAACGTTTCTGACAAAAACGTTTCTCAGATTCAAATTTAGGGTCATAAAACGGATATCTTTTTACATAACCACATTTCTTCGAAGTGAAATGTTTCTCAAATCTATCGAAAGCTGCTGCAGGCTTATAACCAGTACGTTTTAATTGCCATTAATTTTAAAAGGTGATTACCAAACGTAAACCTTCCCTTTATCTAAACCTGATTCTCATTACCCATGAGTAAAATGGGTACCTGGGAGGGTAGACATTGTTGATCTGAATGATTAGCAACCTGTGCACCTATTTGAATGCCGATGCTGCATACTCCTAAGGAGTGGAGATGATTTCAGGAACGCTTAAGGCACACAAAACTGGAATAGTAATAGTGTAGGTCCCTTTGATACATTGTTAAAAGCACTAACATTTGCCTAATATTATTTGGTAAAAAGCGCGGCATATGATTGGTTTCTGAGCAACTTTATATCAAATCCATTGTATATAAGAGGTACATGTGTAAAAAAACACAAAAGTTTCTCCATGATTATGAATAGACACAATCATTGTAAAAGCTACATGAAAAGTGTCACAAATTATCCCACATGAAAAACAGGAATATTTAGCCTTGAAAACACATTGAATATATAGCCAGTATTTAAGGCATTACGCATCCCTGGTATAATGTATGGTTCACTAAACAGACATAAAAAGTCATTCACAAAAGCCAAGAAGTGAACAAGATTTCCATATTGTGACATCATTGTGGGTTTTCCCGAAAAAAACAAGTTTCTGTTGCAATAACAGGGACGTAAAGTACGGGGCACCCTTTGTCATGTAATTTTTAGGGCATTTTTGATACGTTTTTACCATGGTTTATAACAATTACATGCAATTCAAAGAAAGAGTTGCCAACAAATATTGTTGTGGTTTACATACCAGGAAAGTAATGTTTTGTGCGTTTTAAATATTGTTTGTAAATCATGAACAAACAGTCAACATTTTAAAATCATGGTTTATAAACCATGACAATTGAATCATCCTAATGAAACAAAATGGTTTATACATCATGATTGTAAACAACCAGAAAATTGAAGCACCATAAAGCATCATGTTTTATAAACCTGTTTTATGATGCTTAAACCTTCGTGATTTATAAACCTGTTCAAGTTGCTTAAGTTTTTATGGTTTATAAACCTTGATGTTATATGGTGTTTTTAAGATGCAAGTTTAATTGTCATGGTTTATAAACCATGTTTTTAGGATGCAAGCTCGTTTATAAACCATGTTTTTAAGTTACTTAAGTTTTTGTGGTTAATAAACCCTGATTTACAAACCATGTTTTATGATGATTCAATTTTCATGGTTTATAAACCATGATTTTTATGTAATTCAGGGTTTATAAACGTTATTTAAAAAGCACTAAACATTAGGCCTACTTTACTGGTATGTAAATCCTACAAACAGTTCGGACAACACTTTCTATGGCTTACATCTAATTGTTATAACCCATGATAACCCGTGTCAAAAATGCGCTAAACAATTAATTGACAAATGGTGCCCCGTGGCGTGTCGTGGCCGAGCGGTTAAGAGCACCGAACTCCGAACTCAAGCTCTGGTGTTTCTGTTCAGCAGAGTGTGGGTTCGAGTCCCGGTCGTGACACTTGTGTCCCTGAGCAAGACACTTAACTATAATTGCTTCTCTCCACCCAGGGGTAAAATGGGTACCTGTGAGGGCAGAGATGGTTCTTGTGATTGATTTAGCCTAGTAGCGCATATATTGCAGCACAGGCTGTATACTCCCCAGGGAGCTGAGAAAGATTAAAGGAATGTTATTGGCCCAATGACCAGGGCACTAATGTAAAGCGCATTGAGACGTTATTGTGAAATGCGCTATATAAGAACTGGTTATTATTATTATTATTATTATAGTAAGACCATAGGTCCTGTGTAATGTGTAATGCAGGTAAAAAAAAAAATACCTAAGTGCACTTATTGTTATGAGAATGGCTTTGCGCAGGATGGAATCACAAAATAATGAAGTAGTTTCATATCACATTATAATGCAGTAAACAAATATAAATAATCACGGGTTAACACAATAATTAAAGCGTAGGTTTACACCGAAAGCTCCACACAATATTTCAATGTGTCCAACAGGGATAGAGCAATCAATTAAACTACAGACACATTAGCAAGAAATATCTGTACTAAGGTCCAAAGGAGTGTTTGAGGGCAGTGGTAATAGTTCGAGTTTTAAAATATTGTGTGATTCAAAATGATCAGCAGAAGTATGCGGTGGAGTGACAACGAGTGCAAAAAGAAATAAATTCACTCTTAGTTTCTTTTGTGGAAACAATTGATCTATTAGCCTTTTTAGAGATATGGTGGACACTGCATGAGTGCAGTTTGGTTTGGCTGTATACAGACAAATTTACCCAAACCTAGTAGTGTCATAGTATAGTGTCCATATCACAAATTGGTTTATTCAATTTTGTCTTAATGTGACAGGCAAACCTGGAATTACACAGAGAATGGACTATGTTGCCCTGGTCTTGGCCTTGGTGTCCCTTCAAAAGTTGTACATATACTAAAAGGCTTTCTAATGGAAGTTCACTTCGCAAAATGTAAACGGACTTGCTCTCTCAAAGATGAAAATCCCGGCCTTGAAAGAGAGTATGTCAACACACCTGTCAGTTCCACTTATTAATCAGACAAAATGTTAAAGGCACTGAACACGTTTTGTAATTGTCAAAGACCAGTAGTCTCACTTGGTGTATCCCAACATATGCACAAAATAACAAGCCTGTGAAAATTTGGACTCAATTGGTCATTGAAGTTGCAAGAAAATGATAACAGAAAAAACACCCTTGTTGTACAAATTAGTGTGCTTTCAGATAGGAATAAAAGGCTTCAGGCCTGAAGTCTTTTTCAGATTCAAATATTTTAGTGAGAATTTACCTCTTTCTCAAAAACTACGTTTCTTCAGAGGGAGTCGGTTCTCACAATGTTTTATACTATCAACAGCTCTCCGTTGCTCGTTTACCAAGTAAGTTTTTATGCTAATTAATATTTTGAGTAATTACCAAACGTGTTCAGTGCCTTTAAGAAAGAAAATGTGTCTCATTCTTTCAAAATCGCTCTAAAAAACCTTGAAGAAAAAATAAAGAGTGCTTTCCTTTTACCAAAATTTCCAATTCAATCCGATTGGATATCCAGTTGGAAAGAATTGGATTGAGTTGGTGTGAGTTGGTTTATATTGGAATACTGAATTTTCAATTGGAATGAAATTTGTATACCAACTCAGTCCAATTGGAAAGCCAATTGGACTCAGTTGGTTTGATTTAATTGAATTGGAATTAGTTGTAACTTGTTTGTACCAATTGGAAATTTTACCTCCTAATATATTTCCTATTGGAAAGTTTCCCGACAGAGTGTAGTTGGAAACAAATTCAGAGTGCATCCAACTGAGAGTCCAATTGGGTCCAATTGGTTGTGTGTCAAAACACAACAATGAAAACATTCCAATTGGAAAATTGAATTGGAAATTTTTGTAAGCGTTGAGACGTCCTTGGGTGTAACAAATAGTTTGCCAAGTTTACCAATTCAATAGGAAAAAGGTAAATCAACTGGGAAATCCCCTTGAAACTGTTGTGTTGTGAAAGGAAATAGTGACTCATCCATGAAGCAGTTTTTTGGGGTGGGTGAGAGTTATAAATACACCATAAATATTTTTTGAAGGGAAAGTTAAATTCAATGCAATCTTCTGGTCCTCAATAAACACATCAAACAACTTGACTATACAAATTATTTCCTAACTAGGTTTTATTTTTTCACTATCTAGACAGCTGTGGCTATAACTAATACTGGTGTAGATTTGCTAATAAGTCTTTGCATTGGAGGGTGGGGTTTAGCGGTTCAATTGCCACCCCCCCCCCTCCCCCCGTAAAAATTGCCATAGTTTCACAGTAAATGACACTATTCTCTACACTAGAATGCATTGTTTAAGATGAAAATAGTATTGTAGAACAAATGAAAAGACTAATTGTTGTTAAAAGGAAACAATTTAAATGAAGTCCTCCTTTGGACATGTTGGAGCTTTTCCTTAAACTTAAACACATTTTGTGTTTATACTTGTTTGCAACATTCTCCAATTTACAGGGCTCGGGGAAACTACCGAGTATACAGCGCTTTATACACATCTGTGTATTGGGTAAAACACAAATAGTATTTGTTATCCCCAATGCAAATTCAACATCTATTAAAATAATTGCAGTTCTCACTGCTTAAGGATGAGATTTGAACAGCCTCTAGCTACCAGGCAAGCTCAGTGGTCTAGAGGTAAGATGGACTGCTCTAGAATGGTTCGAATCCCAGCTGAGTAATAATATGCCCGTTTATTTTTTTTCTCCACAGGATACGGGGAAAGTGATGAATATTCACTGTTTAACACACATCAATCAGTGTGTAAAACAAAATAACTTTCCCTTTTATCGAAAAGTCCATCATCGTACAAATAATTTGTAACGCTGTTTTCAACAACTTTTATTTTTCATATTTTTTAATGCAGGAATACAAGATCGAGAAACAAACGACAAGGCTGATATTTACACTCTTGAATCATACTTGCCAAGGACACTGAAAAGATAATGTCATTTTTCACTCAAAAAACTTTAAAGAACAAATATTTGGATTCACAAAAACAACATAAATTACATGATCATTCCACTCAAATAACAAAAGCTACAGAAAATTCGCATATTTATGAATCAACCTTAGTTGGCAAAGGTCAACATGGGGATGCTTCAAGAAAGGCCTTGCACAAATCCTGTACAAGTACAGCAAGAGCATGTGACTTTTGTTATTCTACCTGTGAAAGTAAGCTATCACAATCCAAGAGTTCTGAATCAATTACATGTACATGTATCTATGGCCACTGCCTTCCACCATTTGCTGTGGGTGATGATACATGCAGCAAAACTACAGCCAAGGAAAATGAATCAAGAAACTACACCAATAACTTGGCAAATCACTACAGCAGCGTCCCTGAAAAAGACACTTCAGCTGTGCAGACAAGAGTTCCATTGGTAAGTAACTTAAACTTGGTTTCTTAACACTTGGTTCAGACAGGGGCTCCAGAGTCGCACCGAACCAAATAGATTAAGAGCAACTCTAGGTTCAGACATGTGATCTTAACACATCATTCAGAAAAGGTTCAGCTCATGACAAGATCAACATCTACGCTCAAGAGTAGTTCTGAACGACTGCAACGGTCCATCTTTCAACTTCCTCGCGTCCAGTCACTCCTAAAGATTTCAGGTGTAGAACTTTTCAAATACTTAATTCAATTATTTGGTTTAGTGCCTGTCTGAACCAGGTGTTAGTCTGTTAGTCTGTTCTGTGCGTAGGTCTTCCTCCCATGGCATTGATTTACCATTTGTACATCAAAAAACAAAAACAAATTCTAAAAATAAAACAAACTGGTGCACACACAAAATAAAAATAACCACAAAATTGACCAAATGGATTGAATTGGGCCATCAAATTCCAACACCCCCCTCGCATCTCTGCAGGACAGGCAGTGCTAATGCACCAATGTACATATTTCTTTCATGTTTGCTGGCTAGGGGCCTTGACTTGCTTTTTCCATTTGTTTTATAAAATGCCTATTGTCTTTAACATGTTTAATCCCCAGAACCAGTACAGTGAAGATCACATTTACGAAAATGTCCACCCGCAGTTCCAAGAAAAATTAAGAACTCAGTCAGGAGAAAAGAGTAAACCATCTGGACACAAAGTACTAGATCTACACCTCAATCAAAAGAGGGAAGCTACTCAGATGCCCTGTACCAATATCAAGCCTGTACTGAATGCGAGAGGACAGACACCTTGCAACGAGATAAATGAATTGCGAAAAACCATGAAAGAGCCCATGCACCAGATGCATCATCAAAGATGTACATCTGTTGAAGTCACTAAAAAGGACAGAGCTAATGGGTTGTCAGCTACCAATAATAAGCCTGTACCACAACCAAGAGAACGGAAATCTTGCAGAGAGATACCTGAAATTGAAGAACAACCGAGAGAGGCCATGTACCAGAAACAACAAGAACATTTTGATGACCTCACTCAAAAGGACAAAGCTAATGAGATGTCAGCTACAAAGGATAAGCAACAGACAAAACCAGAACGACAAACAACTTGCAAAGAGATACCTGAAATTGAAGAACACCTTGAAGAGTTCAGGGAGCAGTTGAAGCAGTTAATACATGGAGGATGTAGTGACATTACCAGCACGGTCGTCTCAAATCTTAATTTTGCAGGCCGCATGATGGACAAGAAAGGCGGATGTTTACAGCTGAAATCACACGGTGTGATGCTTTACATACCACCTGGTGCTCTTGGAGATGAACCTATGGAGATATTCATCTATGTCCAACAGAACTTGAAGTCATCTCCTCACAATGTGAAGAACGGGATTGTTTCACCCATTGTTCATTGCGGAACCTCTGGGCTCAAGTTCAAACTTCCTGTAATTCTGACCTTTCCTGTCAATTTCAAAAGTTCTCCTAGTAGCAAGTTGACGGGAGTTCGTCAAGATTCGTCCACAAAACCATGGGCAGACATTTCTGATTGCTCCAGCGAAGTTGTGCTGTTTCATGACGGTCTTTGCACAGTAATATCTGATCACTTCACTGGATATACTGCTACTGAACAATCCAATGACCCTCCAGTTCCTGGTGTCAAGCTTAGAGTCGGGGTCTTTATACCACAGCATGGCACAATAGATCCTGTGCATGGTTGTCTGCAGTTACGAGTTCGTATCTGGGATGAATCTTCAGAAACATGTCAGGTATGTTTAAAAAAACAAAAAACCAAGTTCATAGCCTATTGTTTTGACCCTAGCAGAGTCTTTCTCAAAGGCTAAACATGTTTGCATTTATACCGTAGGTTTTTTTGGTTAGTGAGCAGTTTGCAACAACAAATTATTAGTATAACCACAAATAATCACTTTACTTGAGAATTTGTTTTATTATAAGTGTCAACCTTGTACAATTTTTAGAACATGTTAGTCACTAGAACTTTCAAAATTGATGTTTTTACATCTTTTGCAAATTAATTTTGTGTAACGTCACAAGTTACATGGTCATGAAGCGCCTCAGGGATCGAAAAGCACAACTACTCTTCGCTTGGTCGTGATACGTCATGATTGGGCTCCAAGCTTGATATACATCTGGATGTTTCTTGTATGTTTAATGAGACATTGTTGCACTACTATACAGAAAAATGCATTGGCAACAAAGTTAAAACTCCTAATCAATTCCTTTCAGCACATTAAAGATGCTGAAGAGAACAGCACAGTAATGGACACGCAGCGTCGACTGTTCCTAAATACCGCTGAAGGTCCAAACAACCACGTGTTTGTTGAGATTCAGACTCTGAATGAACAATGGAGAATATCCGACAGAACACGAAGACAGGCAAGTGTTAAGGTGTTCTAATAGAGTAGTACTCCATACAGTAGTAATTAAAAAAAAAAATTGTTTAATGTTAGGACTCAAATTGCACTGTAATTCAGGCTTGAAATTACACATAGGCCACGGAGGCCATGGCCTCTGTTGCCCCGGTCTTGGCCTTGGTGCCCCTTCAGAACTTTCCCATAGACTTTAAGATTTGTTAGTGGAAGTGTCCTTTGCAAAATGAAAATGGCCTTGCCCTCTCAGAGATGATATTACAGACCTGTCACTACATGGAAACTTGAGCACGAGGGAAAAATACCCATTCCTGAATTAACACTTCAACCAAACACATTTGTTACAGATGATCACTCAAAATCAAGTTATATTTTCAACCAACTTTAAAGGGAAAGAAAAGCATTGTTTCTATGAAGGTAAATTTATTTCCAGTCTAAAATGTTCCCTAAACACGCCATGCAAATAAAATCACACCCTGACCACTCCACAAATATATTTTTCATCAAACATTCATGACTTTGTCTTGCCTTTTAATTCTAAAAATAAACCACAAGGGAAACTGACTGGGTAAATTTGAAATAATTTTGGGTTGAACAAAGAAAAGTTGACTAGAGCGGGATTTGAACCAACGACCTCTGGATTAACATGCAAGCGCTCTACCAACTAAGCTATCTAGGCCTTTTTTGGCGGTCTCCCCTTAAGGTGATCCCTGGCTGCCGCTTCCCAGGTTGTATCGTGTACTTTGGTGTGATCCCTGGCAACATGGCAGTTTACGGTTGAATGGCTTCTGACTGGCACCCCCGAACAAAGATATTGACAAAATAGGGAGACCGCCAACATACATTGTAGGGCTAGATACATGTAGCTCAGTTGGTAGAGCGCAGGCACGTTAATCCGGAGGTCATTGGTTCAAATCCCGCTCTAGTCAACTTTTTTTTTTTCAACCCAAAAGCCTTTTAATCCTGTAAAACTAACTCTGATTTTGTTTACAAACTTCAGGTTCTACCGTTGCAAAGAGTTATAATGGACACACGTGTGGATGAATCACGCACTTTTAATTTGAAACCGCTCCCCCGGAATGATGCAGGAAATGACGGCATACGGCAGCTTGAATGTAATGTCAGTGTGTCTCAACGGTCCGATCAAATGTCTGCAGTGGTCATCAGGGCAGTTCATGAGATTGAAACAAGACCTGGACAAAGGGTATGTGGAATACCTGATAGAATTACTTTTAGTTGTCCGACAAGTGCTCCTAGGGAACTGAAATACATAGTGCTTCTGCATTCTATAATGCCATGCAGCTTTTCGTATTCACAGCACTGGACACGAGCTCTGGTGTTTCTGACATAATATAGCAGAGTATGGGTCCTGGTCATGACACTTGTGTCATTAACAAGGTACTTAACCATTGTTGCTTTGTCCTTCAAATAGGATGTAAAGCTGTTGGTCCCAGTGTTGTGTATTGTACTCAAAAGAACCCAGTTACACTTAGAGAAGGGGTCTGCCCTGAAATGTCTGGCAGTGGCTACACAAAATTTAGTCTCACAATTAAAAGCATTAAAAAAACTTGTCTTAGAATGTTTCTGTCTGTTCAAGCGCCATGCATACCTTATTGGTAGATATAAAGCTTGTTCACTTTTATTTGTTTTACCCGGGCAAAAAAAAAACCAAAACAAGTGCATTATCATGGAAATGTATAAACCTTTAATAGTGCACAAGAAATGTGCACACATAAACCATGATCAGTGTTCTCTTTTGACACCGAGGATCAGTAAGTTTTTCCAAACAAATGGTCCTAATCATTTGGTAAGGTTATTGCTTCCCAAAGTTTTTAACAACTTACTGCTGTGATTTCAATAATTGTTTCCGTGCTCCATAGACCTTTATCATGCTGCCACCATCTTTGCCATGTTCCTTGTATCCAATACCAGCAATGAATAATACCAATCGTCAGTGTTGTTGACTCGAGTCGGTGACTTGGACTCGAGTCGCCAATTTCATTGACTTGCGATTTGACTTGAGCAAAAATTACTCGTGACTTGACTTGAATTGAGCAAAAATTACTCGTGACTTGACTTGACTTGACTTGACTTGCGACTTGACTTGACTTGAGCAAAAATGACTTGGCTACAACACTGTACTAAATGTCAAGTTTTACGTTAAAATTTTTACGGTTCCGATAAAATGTCAAAAAAGTTCACTCGAAAGTTCAGCAAAACACGGACCACATTGTGATCACAGTTTACACAACGCACGCGGTCACATCATTTCCAATTTAGAGGCTCCTAGTCTTTGTTTTCTCGTTCCTTTGTGTGCAACAATAAAGGTAGGAAACATTGAATGCTAGAGGGCGTTTCAAAACAATGCGATACCATTGGAGTAAAAGCCCTCTATTGGTGAAATATCCCAATGCATTCTGCGGTAGATCACAATACCTGTTTGAAACGCCTTGACAAAAGACTTTACATTTCTGTCTGTGCATGCTTGGGGAAAAAGGGATTTTCCCCTGAATTGCAATTATCACAATCCCTGGTGCGCGAACTAAAACCGTGCACAGAGCAATGAGCCACTGGTATTCACGCAAAAGCCATTGACAGCATGGTCTTTCAAAGCACAGTTCCTCGGAAAGGTTAGCTTGTTTACGAAAAACAGCACAACTTGTAGGCTTTATTTTACAAAAATGACACCATTTAGGACATTTTGGATCAACAGAAAGATTGATTTACTGTAAAACGTAAGATTTGTTTCTTCTTAAATATGTTTTGTTTTGTTTTGTTTTGGGACAATTTTTTGCGGGGTGTTTGTGCAAAGTCAAAATGCTGTGGTGGTGAAGACGCATTGTTTTAGATCACATCAACCTTAGTTTTTGCCATGATGCCCCCCACATTCGACATGTTCGACAAGTTCGACAAAAATGCAGTGGTGCCCTTTTTACACTTTCGAAATTGCTGCGATGCCCTTCAAATTCTACAAAAAGTACAGCAATTATTGACGTGCCCTTTTGAACACTTCGAGGCCAGTGCACAGGCCTCGAACTAAAATACAACCACAGCTGTGGTTGTATTTTAGTCTGTCACAACATAATGGGTAGGCTTATTTATATCGGGACATTATGTGACTTGTGACTTGACTTGACTTGACTTGCGAAAATTTTACTTGACTTGACTTGAGAAAAAATTACTTGGTTACAACACTGCCAATCGTTGTACAAAAAGAGACCAGCTAGACTACTTCTCCTTTCAGCCTCAGTTTGGTTACATTGATTTCATCGCGAGAAAATCAATATGGCCCCACCAGGTTAAATATTATAATGAGCAGTGGACGAAACCAACCACAATCAGTTTTACTAATGTGCATTGAAATTTAATTCACAGAACCAGCGGAAAAGGTTGACTATGCACGAGGCAAAGGTAGATGACTCCAACCTTATGCCACCACAAAAGTACGGGGATTTACTCTGCTTCTATAAAGAGAGACAATTGAAGATTGGCAAAGGAGAGCTAAATAATCCGACACAATGCTCTGATGATGATCGGCAGGACCAGGGTGGACAACCTCAAGCATCATCACGTCCTCTACCAAACCACCCCACAGGGGAACAACACTATGGGCACCAAGTTGAACAGCATGATGGGATAGAGGCTAGAAATGACCAACTATGGTTTCAATATCAAAGAAGTCAAGTCAGACTACAAAAAAGTGAACAACCCAGACTCATAAACCCACAGCCTGACCAACAGGCTCAACAAAGTCTGAGTGAAGCAGGCAATCATGAAAGTGTTGGCATGGTTGAACATCCGAACGTGGTTTCTATCGACCCATCTGAAAATAATAACAGTCACTCACAACAAAACAAGAACCCTGACAAACGCAATAATGTATTAAAACGTGTGAAAAAATTCATGACAAGCCGGTTAAAAACAAACTCACAGTCGTGCAGGGAGAATGACAATACAGATCATTATAGTTTGCCTCATGAATTTCCACAACAGGCAGATGATGGAGCACCATCTGAGCTCACGCCGGGTTACCAGCATTTAATACCCGCTCCAACAGACCCTCACTATATGAATACAGTATATGTTACATTTACACAAAATCTGTTCACACATTTTTACAATTAATTTAATCGCTGTAAGCTACATGTCTGGCTCACTGGAAATTCATTCATTGAAGGCAGAGTGTACTTTTGGTAATTACTTCATGCGTTAATGACCATGATAAAAACTTGATTGGTAAAGAGCACTGAAGAGCTGTTGAAATTATAAAACATTGTTTGAGTTTTTAGAAACGACACCATTTAAAGTAATGTAGTTTTAGAGAAAGATTTAATTGTTCACCCCAAAATTTGAATGTGAGAGAGGCTTCAGGCATGAAGCTGATTCTCATGCATCTCAAAGCAAACAATTCTATGTAAAAAGAGTGTTCTTTCTTTAATTTTTTTTTTTTCAACTTTGATGACCATCACTCAAAATTTTCACAGGTTTGTTATTTTATGCATATATGTTGGGATACATGAACTGAGGATATTCCTCAACAAGTCTTGACTTTTGATGAACAGGGGCAATAGGTAGAAACAAGAATGGTGTGTTAACAAACACAAATTCCCTGCTGAGATTAATCTCATTCTTTGATTGAACAACATTTCTTTTGATTTAGCCATAATTACCGTATTTTCCTGCGGATAAGACGCTCGGCGAACAAGACGCAGGACCCTAAAATGACCCCCAAAAAATTCAAACGTCAACAGAAAAGGCGCACCGCCGCATGTTTAACAGCACACAGAAGAACACCAGGCGCCACCCGGTGTCGGTACATTGACACACAAGACGTCATTTTGTTGCCTTTTGGAGCATTCACACTATTCGAAGCATGAATGAAACCGTAACCACATGGGCGTGTAGAGCCATGCAGAAAAGACCAACGTAAATTGATACTGACCTTCGTCCATCCATTCAGCCAACGCTGTGCATTGTTAATAATATGAAGTCCGGCCCAATCAGCGGCCAGAAACAATGGTCCACGCACACTGTCTGAACATGGTCTGAAGATATTGTAACACGAACCCAGGCCCTCCTAGCCTGAACATCCGACGTCCCACAACGAGGATCCTTGCTGATAAAGACAAGTTACCAGTCTAAGCCCTCCGAGCCAGTAGATGTTGCGCCCTCTACCGGTGACTAATACCAAAACTAGCGTCGCCTTTATAATACCTTACGCAAATAATCCCGTCACACCCGGGAAGACGTAACAAAATATTTCATTATATATATTTGTTTAAGTTTTTGAAATGTTTTTTTTTGTATATAAAATTATTTTCCATTATTTCAAACCTTTAATTTGTTAATCTCGTTCATAAGATTTTGTTTTAAAGTTCTTTTTATTTATTTCAAACTTATAATTTCGTTCATAAGATATTTGTTTAAAACATCTCTCCTCTTCTTTAATAATGTTAGTTTTGTTTTCAAGGATCATTACCTTGTTTTCAAGGATCATTTTTTTATTTGATAAATTAAATAAACGAAACAGACACATGAACCATAATATTCGTCTAAAAAGAGGCAATAAAAAAAATGAATATTTGAACGTTTAATCAAACAAACGAAAGTGCAATTCGTATAGATAGGCCAACAAACATTGGTACTTAATTATCCCATCCTTAAATAGTACGTCAAGCCTAAAGCACACTTCGGAGATATTCTGTACAATAAAAACTCTCAAAGTTCACCACACAATAGAGGTTGGGTGAATGCCGTTTGTACAACAGCATTGACAGTAAATCTGATTGCAGCATTTTCGGAACGATTACGCGGCCACACAGAAAAACATTTTGTACGACGCCGACGTCTGTTGGACCGAAAGCACCAACGCATTGCGGCATTGTTGGAATGAAAGCACGATCATTGTTGGAAGGAAAGGACAGTCTGGGGGATTGCGGCATTGTTGAAACTAAAATACGATCTCAGTGTCTGGATAGTTGAGCCTTGTTTGACCGCCTTATTGAGTAAGGATTCTTCACACAAAGACCGTTGATTTGAACTGGACAAAATAAAGGTATTATTGTACGCAATGATCATCCCCAAAAAAATCAATCGTCAGCAGACAAGACGCATCAAAAGATAAGACGCACCGATGTTTTGGGGGTCTAAAAAGTCAGATAAGACGCGTCTTATCCGCAGGAAAATACGGTACCTGCTTGACGATAAGCGTAGAGTGTCTAATAACCGTAATAGGCTTCTGGGGGATCCTAAGACCAATCCACATTAAGTTTGGAGTTGATATGACAAGTACTTCTCGAGTTATCGCTCCGACAACATTTCTTTTGTTTTAGCCATAATGACCTCAACATTTGACATAGAGGGGCCTAAAAATAATAGGGTTCTTGGAAATCCCAAGAATGTTATTAATTGAATGAATGTCTTATTGCTGGGTTAATTTGCTCTGTATTCACAAAAATCATCAAGCTTGCTAAATGTACAGTGTAAAAGTACACATGTAATAGTTTAAATGAGACCATGTACATGTATTGATGCCTTATACCAATGCCAAGTGCAGCTGCCAAGCTTGTAATTTTAGGGGTCAAATTGCACGTTAACATTCTGTGAAGAAGACCAAGTCGGGACCCCTTCTTGGTCAGCGGAACTACCAGCACCTGCAGTCGATAGTGGCTGTAGGTGCTGGTGGGCAGGAGACTGCTGGCCTGGTAGAGGTTTATAGAGCCAACGGAACAGTCTCCAGAGAACTCAAGTTGTCCCATGGGAGTAGTTTTTCTTCTTGGCAGTGACAGAGCCCGTTCTCCCCATACATTTCATTCACTAAACTCCTCAAACAAATGAGTAAGCATTTCCATAATTCGTCGAGTGAACTTTAAACTTGTAAGAGAAATTTTCTTTTGTATAAATGGTCAAAAACTATTAATAATACGGGGCTATAAAATAAACTTCACACCCGACCCGACATGCCTGATGCTAAGAGCCGAGAGGCTCACTAGGTGATGCAGCGGGGCATTGTGGGTAGCGGCTGAGGCGCTTGTGTATAATATATATAAACTCTAAGCGAACTACCTGCTGGTAATGGGCACATGCTAATGTAGTTGCTGTACAGGTAAGTAAAGTGATGTAGACACACTGGTTAATCAAACTTTAACCCTAAAACAAGCACCCACTGTTCACTGAAACTTCTTACAGACCAGCTTTTGATCTTACCTGAGTATGTTATGGTAACTAGTCTGCTACGTTCAAGTGGTGGAGCCCAATGACCCCATAAGGAATGCATGGCTGGAAAGGTCACACCCTAAAAAGCAAACAAATATAGCATACACTTAAAATTGGAGCGGTTAGTGTTTTTCATTGCTTAAACCATCTTGGCTCATTGAAAAGAATTCAACGTGCACTGCTATTAAGTAGGTAGTGCAGCGGCTTAACCACATGTGGCCTCAGGGGCACCATGCTCCTCTCAAACTTCCTGTGCCCCCCTTCCCCACAAAAAAATATGAAAATCAAGCTCCCTGAAGTATCAAAAGATCACCGAGCTATAGTAAACCAATCACAAAATCCCTTTCAGCCCTCACAGGTACCCATTTACTCCTGAGTGAAGGGAAGCAATTATAGTTAACTTTCTTTCTCAAGGATTGTGTCAGAACTGGGAATTCAAGCTTAGATGTTAAATGTGACTAGGAGCTGGCTCCCATCCAACCAATATGGGCGTAAGACCTAGGGGAGCAGAGCAACTACCCTCCCAAGTTCGGGCAAGCTGTAGTGAAAATTTAAGACCAGCAAGGAGAAAACAAATAAAGAAGAGAAAACAAACAATACTTTTTACCAAGTATTAGAAATTGGTTCTAATTGTTATCCGAGTAAGATTTTGGGTAAATCAACCAATCCTCCCCTTTAACAAAAGAGTCCCCATTACGTAAATGCGACCCAAAACCCCAAGACCATACCTCTCCAACACCTTCCAGTACTCTGACTGCAATTAGATACTGGTACCCTGCCCGAACAGCTAACGGTGTGAGCAAGGTGAACACAGCGGTGCACAGAGACCCAAGTCCAAATACTGTCTTCCCTCCATAGCGATCTGCCAACAATCCACCGGGTATTTGAGTGAAGACATAACCATAGAAGAAATAGAGCCAAGAATTTGTCCTTGAGTCGACTCATCCCACTTGAATTCTCCATTCTATAAAACAATCGTTAAAAGATATTACAAGAACAAGAAAGCAATTAAGTCAACTGAATATTTGGTTGTACCCAATACACTGGTGTGTGAAAAGCACTTCACACAATATTTTCCCTGATTCTTGTGTTACGAATTTCCGAGTCCTTATTCCATAAGTCCTTGGACTCGGGGAAAGTATTGAGTATACAGTGCTTTAAACACATGGGTGTAGAGGTAAAACCAAATAACAAATCAAGTTTTCATTTTCACTTTTCCAACTAATGTGTGAAGTTTGGCTTTGAGGAGTGCAGTGAGCTCTCCACAATAATTTAAAGAGGAAGAGGAAATGATCAAGTCAATCTTTTTGATGTACTTATTTTCCAGATAGAGTCCTCATGTGATGGGGACAAAATTACAAGTCAGTAACCTCCTGTGAAAGTGGTGTAATTTGCCATGGTATTCGATGCCCTCCAGTGCAAAATTTGTCAACATCCAAAACATATATAATTTTGTTTTTACCGTACACGATGTGTGTTAAGCACTGTAGTACTTTCCTGAGTTCTGTGAAAAAACACATCATGTAGGGTAAACACAAATTAATATCCATTAACCTCGATGCAAAAACTAACATCTATTAAATCCAAAACATATGATGACATCATTCTGAGAGTGAAGGTAAGAGACTTGTAATTTGTTCCTCACTCACGTGAGGACTCTATCTATTGGAAAATGAGTGCATCACAAAATTGATTTGCTCATTTCCCTTCCTCTTTAAGGAGAGCAGTTTTTAGCTCTTCTATCATTCAGGGATGAGATTTCAAATTATGGCATTTCCATATTTTAGTGTTAAACCCCGGGCTTGATTTTACCAAAGAGCCAAGATTGATCTTGAGATGTGTATCAATCTTAATTGCAAAGGTTTAGCTTGGAATGCCTGCAACAAGCTTCATAACATCTGGCAATCACACATAGCAAATACAACAAAGCTGGTCTTCTTCAGAGCCTGTGTAGAGAGCATCCTTCTATATGGAGCTGAAACCTGGACCATGAAGAAAGAGCTTCAAGATCGCCTTGATGGTACATACACCAGGCTTCTTATGAGGGTGCAGAACATCTCATGGCGTGAGCACAAGACCAAAGAATAGATATACGGAGACATTCCACTAATCTCTGCTGCTGTTGCTCAACGCAGAGTCCGCTTTGCTGGCCACTGCTACCGTGCTAAAGACCAGGTCATACCTGACGTGTTATTTTGGAGACTTCCGTGCCCCAATACATGTAGAGGACGTAGACCTCTCAACTACATCGATGTGATCAGTAGAGATACGGAGTCTGAAATTGAGGACCTACCAAACATGATGACGGATAAACACCTCTGGCGTGACGTTGTGAATGGAATCTCGGTTGCGACCGCTAAATGATGAATGATGATGAAGTGTGATGTCACAATAAAAACCACGAGTGATGATTTACTAGATGTTAAGTTTTGCATCAGGAATAAAGATTATTATTTGTTTTTTTCACCCTTACACTGATGTGTGTAAAGAAAGGAATACTTAGTACTTTCCCAGAGTTCTGTGAAAAAAAATCCACAGGCAAATCCCTTGAGTGGGATTCGAACCCACGACCTTAGCATTGCTAGAGCAGACTGTCCGACTGTGATGTTATTGACAACTCATCTAAGATGAATCATAGTTTTCTGTGAAAGTAACTGTGTGAGCCACAAGTGCCAAGACTTGGACTTGAACTCGCACTCTGCTGATCGGAAACACCAGAGCACGAGTCTATTGTTTATCCGTTCAGCCACGACAAGCTACATTATCTCCTTCTAGACTCTTATAAATCTGACGGTTAATATCTCTATACTTACCTTACTGTATTCACCATGGCAACCAAAGCAACACTCAAATTCACCCTCGTTGCAAAGATGTTTAAGAAGCCGAGGAAACTCAAGATGGCAAGAGTGTATCGAGCTGATATCAGACCAGGGACAGTGGAATGAAAGAGTAGCACATTGTTAACGGACACCAATGGGTGGTAGGGGGGGGGTATACTTGGCCCCTTCAACTCTGCCACTGACCTTCATCCACTCTCCATAGTGCGCTGTTCTAACTCCATGTATTGAGCTGTATTAAGCTACATGTCAAGTTTGCTTAAGATAAATTTGTTATCACATAATAATAGCATCTGCACTCCATCTTTGGCCTCGTGCCATATGGATAACTTTTTGCATATTCCACTTACTCTTTGACTCTTGGGCCTAACTAATTGTGGTTGAATCTGTAATAACATGCAAACAATATATAGTGAACAATTTCACTATAGTTTTGGAACGCATTTTACAATGCACTTTGGACAATTCGTGATGCGACGTTAAAAAGTGGATCACAAATTTACAATCAAACATGCGATACATTTTTTTAAACATTGATTCTTATTACAAACAGTTTGATGTTTTTTTTGGAACAAAGGCCATCCATCCACTATGGAGAGGGTACAGAGCATTATGAACACAGTATTACCCCAAATTAATATGTTTCATGCACTTACACCAACAAGTTTACATATTTTGTATTATTTAAGCATTTTAAAACTTGCTATGCACAATATTAAGGAAGCTGCTATGCAAAAGTTTGATTAAGTTATACAAAAAGAAGGGAAAAAAACAAATTGCGATGCATTGCAGTTTTGCTATGCAAAATTTGTGTATGATCGTTCCCATCAGAGTAACTACACCTGTATGAGATACTTTTGAGAAGACTATAGGTGGCAGCAGACTATATGGGTAGATCCTTGAAAATATGTGCATGCTCAAAACTATATGTAATGTTCATATACAGTAGGTTTGTGCCACTTGCAAATTAACTTTCTAGAGACAATTAATTTTTGTATGCCATCACCATACGCTCAGACATCCCTAATCATTCAGTTTTGCATGCCTCCTTTTTTAGAAAAAAATGTAAGGAAAATAATTCTACATCCTATGTAAATTGTAAATTTAGTCCAATCCCTTTATTTGAGCGGAAGTATATAGGTCAAACCTTGCGGCTGTTTACAACCACTACGGGCATTGTACTTGCACAAAATGTGACGAACCTTTCGGGGCTTTAATTGTTGAAATCTTATCTACATCCGATTTGATGAGTGACGTATTCTCAGTCACATCATTGTGTTTTTCCATTCTAGCTGCTTGTAGATTCAATCTGTCAACAACTGCATATGAGAGTCAATAATTACAGTCAATGCATGCATATGAGAGTCAACAACAGTCAATGCTGCATACGAGAGTAGGTCACAGTCAATGGCTGCATATGAGAGTCAATCACAGTCAACGACTGCGTGTGAGGGTAAATAACAGTCAATGACTGCATAGGAGAGTTAATCATTGTCAATGAGTGCATAGGAGAGTCTTGCCTTAATGTATTTTTAGGGTTTTAGGAGACATACGCCTTTTGGCGACAGTTATTTTTTAAACTTTTATGCTCTCCTGGGCACCCCACTGTTTTACTTTGTTTTCTTAAATATTTTTAATGTATGTGTATGTGCTTGTAAATGTGATTGCCCGAATAAATATTATTATTATTATTATTATCACAGTCATGACTGCATATGACAGCCAATCAAAATTTATTACTGCAAATGAGGGTTAATCACAGTCAGGACTGCATATGAGAGTTAATCACAGTCATGAATGCGTATGACAGTCAATTACAGTTAATGACTGCATGTGAGGGTCGATCAACAAACATGGTCCAAAAATATTAACAAACCTCTGGCTTATTCCACACCACAGGATTAAATTTTCCTTTAATTGGTCGATTACATAAGAAAATGAGTCATTAACTGTGATTGACTCTCAAATGCAGTCATTGACTGCGTATGACAGTCAATTAAAGTTAATGACTGCATGTGAGGGTCGATCACAGTCAAAGACTGCATTTGAGAGTCAGTCACAGTTAATGACTGCATATGACAGTCGGTCAAAGTTAATGACTGCATAAGAGAGTCAATCACTGCTTATGACAGCATAGGTGGATTGGATAAAAAGTACATTGTTTTTTTAAAGGAATATCTTATTTACATCCTCTTGTTTTCAATAATAACACATTTTGTTGTTATTATTATATATTTCTGGTAATGAAACCAAGGATGCCTCATAAATAAACTTAATAACTGATACTTGCAAGCCCGAGGAAGCCTGCAACGAGGGCTCTTCCATGATGTTCTATGTTCTTTTTTGTGCACTTCCAATCCTAGTACATGGGACCTTTGGCTTTCCCATCTCAAGGAAAAAGCAATATTATGGTAAAATATCTTGTTCAAGGACACAAATGCCATGACTGGGACTCGAACCCACACTCTGCTGATCAGACACATATTTAGTACATCGTCATGGTATGTCTTGAGTGTGGGTTCGAGTACCAGTCTGGACATTTGTGTCCTTTAGCAAGTCACTTTTACTGCTGCATCCTTTGAGTGGGAATAAATAAAGATGTTGATCTCAAATTTTGTTGTGTAATGCACGTAAAAGAACCAGACGTTTTAAAGTGAAGAGAAGGGTTTGCCCTGCTGTTTTTAGTATGGTCTGATAAGATGATCCTTCTCCTGCCGCTTCCCACGTTGTGTCATAAACTTGGGTGTGATCCCTGGCTATATGGTTGTTACAGATTAAATGGCTTCTCACTGGTGCCCCCGAACAAAGACATTTACAAAGTAGAGAGACCGCAAACATTAGGGATAGATAGCTCAATTGGTAGAGTGCCGGCCAATAATCCGGAGGTCACAGGTTCAAATCCTGCTCCATGCAACTTGTCTTTGTTCAACCCAAAACTGTAAAACATTCACTTACATGGACCACCTTAACATACTCCAGAATGCATGAAAGATTCCTGAAGACTGCTAATGGCTTGGAAGAACACAAAACGAAGAGTTATGCTGCTGGGTCAAGTTCTTGTCTTTCCTTCAAAAATTCGTCAGAAAATCTAAAATAGAGAAACAAAATAAATAATTCAATATTTTATGGATGTTATTTCATACCAAGGCTCAGTAATTAACAACAAACTCTTACATTTTCGAGGCAAAGGTTGTATTTTTTAAGGATGGAAAGAATTCCAAGTTGACAATAGAAATTAATTCCTGTTGTTTAAGTCACTGGTTCAAAGTACTCTCACTTTTTGGGGATTTGTAATTTTGGTGATATGTCTAAACATAGTGTGCAGAAATTGGAAAAATCACTCACCGACCGTTTAATTTTGTTTTGGAATAATGCACCAACCAGTTTCAGCAGTTCTTTTTCAACAAACATGGTCCAAAAATATTAACAACAAACCTCTGGTTTATTCCACACCACAGGGTTAAATTTTCCTTTAATTGGTTGATTACATAAGAAAAGGAGTCATGCTATAAGTTCAAAAAGTAATGCAAAACACATCTCATCCACTATACATGTACAATTGCTTCACATTCTATGTAAGATGATGCCGCCTTACTTGTTTAATTTTCTGCCTTGTAAAAAAAAACCTTTTGGTTACTTCTTTAAACTAATGTTTTGGCTATAAACTGTTTGGAAATTGTTTATGAAGTATGGAAAAATGTGAGTTTTGAGTTAGATGTTTGTCTCTGTTCCCTTGACTTCACTCTGTTGCATCAGACAATTATTTGTACCAAATGCTACTCACATGACAAAGCTCTCGGTCTAATATGGGGCTGTTTTACACCTGGAGTCAATTTATTTCTGTATAATCATTCCCATATGCCCAGGCTTGGTCAATTTTGTTTATTTTATGACTCAAATATTCATGAAAATGTTTGGAAAAAGAATAATCTCTCTCCTCTCTGTCCCAAATCAATTCCCAATGCTATGATTATCAAACACAGACCTTGCAGCGTTCTCCATTAACAGATTTCCGCTGGCCAAATGCCGATTTGAACTTCTGAGGACCAGTCAAACTTGTGTTTAAGTCATGTAAGTGGTCCTGCCGACTGCCTACACTGGTTTCAAACCGACAACCATACAAAACGACAGTGTTGAAAGCAAACCCTAAAGATGTGGACCAATGGAAAGGCTGGTAAACTATTTAAATGACAAGCTGACTGGCCAGTCACTGACCAAGTTACGGGCAATCTCTGCTTTATAACTCAACCCAAAATTCAGCAAATCCAGGTTGAGGAAGAAGGTAGATTTTTCACCGAAAATTTTTAAAAGCCCCAAAACACAAACCGTGTGTAAACATGAATAAGCAAAGGTGGTTCGCTTCACCTTACTTTCACAATGGATTCCAATACCTATACATTGTAACTCACATATTTTTCTCAACAAAAAGCGTTACAATAAGTACAAAAAGGCTCAGTGACAAACTTTGACAAGGTGTCATCTATCATCACTTCAATTATGCAGTATATTTGGAAGCCATGGATATTAAATTAATGATCCTGTACTTGGTCAAAATTGAGTGGTTATTTTGCCTAAACAACTGACGATTAGTCAATCAGCATGCAGCACCGTGAAACTTGCACTGTTTCATTTGAATACAGGCAACCTTCTCCTTGTTCATGAATACAGTCTATGAATAATACATAGGTATATTCATGAATATTCACTAGGGTTGATGTATCCAACTGTACAGGTTACTTTTGAATGAGTTAGCGATTGAATGGCAAATAGACCGCCCACTGGAGGCGATGTGGGCGGAGCAGACTGGCCTCTGTAAAAATATTTATTGTGCAAGTTTGTGAGGCAGAGCTCAGTGTGCAAAAGTTTTTGACTTGTACAGTAAGTGCACAATAGTATTTTGCATGGACAAAAGTTAGTATGTGCAGTACAAGTTTCTTTTAGGAGTTTTGAATTATTTAAAACATTACAGGATACATGAATTTGGCCTGTACTTGTCTGTGTACAGATTTCAGTGTGTTATTCAGTTTTGGTGATTCTATGAAGGATGTCCTCTAACTCATTGAAAAAAGACAGATGGGTTCAAGATAAAATAAGGAGGTTTTAAAGCTTTGCATGTCTCTCAAACTTCATTTAACACTAAAGGTAAGTGCACTCACTCACTCAGTATGTTTCAACAAAATTTTTTACTTGCACACAAAAATTGTTTAATCATTTTTGCAAATAATTTAACCACTATAGCTATGTGTTTGCCTTAAAAGAATTCATTAATTAACTAATCATAAAAGTTTCAAGTCCTGCTTAGAACAAAATGTAGCTAGACACAAGACAATCAGGCTTAAAGGCAAAGTATATCTTTGGATTTGGAACTGTTTGATTGTTTTAATCCTATAAAATGTAGGTATATACAATAAAAACTAATCTTTCACTTCAAAAGGTGGTCGTGTTTTTGAGATACTGCTGAAAAATTGGAGTGAATATGTCCTTGCAGGAAGATTAATCCCTAATAGGAATACACAATCTGAGAAACGTTTCTCAGATTCAAATTTTGGGGGATAAAAAGTGATATATTTTTCCATAACCGCAGTACTTTGAAGTGAAATGTGTCTCAAAACCCATGAATATTAAATTAATGATCCTGTACTTGGTCAAAATTGAGTGGTTATTTTGCCTAAACAACTGACGATTAGTCAATCAGCATGCAGCACCGTGAAACTTGCACTGTTTCATTTGAATACAGGCCACCTTCTCCTTGTTCATGAATACAGTCTATGAATAATACATAGGTATATTCATGAATATTCACTAGGGTTGATGTATCCAACTGTACAGGTTACTTTTGAATGAGTTAGCGATTGAATGGCAAATAGACCGCCCACTGAGGGCGATGTGGGCGGAGCAGACTGGCCTCTGTAAAAATATTTATTGTACAAGTTTGTGAGGCAGAGCTCAGTGTGCAAAAGTTTTTTGACTTGTACGGTAAGTGCACAATAGTATTTTGCATGGAAAAAAGTTAGTATGTGCAGTACAAGTTTCTTTTAGGAGTTTTGGATTATTTAATACATTACAGGATACATGAATTTGGCCTGTACTTGTCTGTGTACAGATTTCAGTGTGTTATTCAGTTTTGGTGATTCTATGAAGGATGTCCTCTAACTCATTGAAAGAAGACAGACGGGTTCAAGATAAAATAAAGAGGTTTTAAAGCTTTGCATGTCTCTCAAACTTCATTTAACACTAAAGGTAAGTACACTCACTCACTCAGTATGTTTCAACAAAAAATTTTACTTGCACACAAAAATTGTTTAATCATTTTTGCAAATAATTTAACCACTATAGCTATGTGTTTGCCTTAAAAGAATTCATTAATTAACTAATCATAAAAGTTTCAAGTCCTGCTTAGAACAAAATGTAGCTAGACACAAGACAATCAGGCTTAAAGGCAAAGTATATCTTTGGATTTGGAACTGTTTGATTGTTTTAATCCTATAAAATGTAGGTATATACAATAAAAACTAATCTTTCACTTCAAAAGGTGGTCGTGTTTTTGAGATACTGCTGAAAAATTGGAGTGAATATGTCCTTGCAGGAAGATTAATCCCTAATAGGAATACACAATCTGAGAAACGTTTCTCAGATTCAAATTTTGGGGGATAAAAAGTGATATATTTTTCCATAACCGCAGTACTTTGAAGTGAAATGTGTCTCAAAATCCGTTATACTATCCAAAGCTGCTGTACTTCTTACATATCTTACCACGTAAGTTTTTATTGCCATTAACTTTCAAAGTCATTATCAAATGTATACAGACCCTTTAAAGTGCAAGGGAAATGTTAAATTCAATGTTATGATTTACTCATATTCCAATAAATAAAGTCCTCATGTGATTGGGGAAAAAATTACAAGCCTCTAACCACACAAGAAAATGGGGGCAAAGTCAACATCCACAATTACTAGCTCCATTGTAATTTCCAGGAGTTCACTGTTTATCGACAACCATTATAATAGTAGGTGAAGCATTATATTAGGAGGTGTAGACTGTTTTCTGCTTATAGGTTTATGTTTCCTAAGTGTGACTTTTCACAATGGGGTAGGTACTTATTGACTTGGACTACCTTCTTATGGTGGGTTACTGGTTGGAATTCTTTAAGCACAACAGGAAGAGGGATACCTTTTCCTCCAGCCTTGAAGCGGCCTGCACCACCCAGTCATAACCTCTGCTTCTAAAAGGGCTATTTCATCCCAAATGGATATGGACTCTACTTTAGATAGAGGTGTTGATTCTTAAATCCCATGCCCTGAAGAGAGGTGTCATCTCTGTAGACACGTCTCTGTGCCATACTGCGATTGAGAGCTGGGGGGGGGGGGGGTTAAAACAAAACTATTTCCCACTGCTGCCACCAATTTTGGTATTGGGCAGAGGACATGGGCGTGTTGCAACCAGAGCCTGGGTTCATTGGCAAAACTTACCGTGCAGTTGAATTTATTTTCTTTACAAGGGAGGTTGATGACATTAAACCAAAGTTAACTCCCCCCCCCCCCCCCCCCCACAACAGACATAGCTTGACTGCTATGATAAACTTCAGTCATAAACAAGAATGTTGAAAAAGTTTGAACATTAAGTAAATAAGAGCAGAGGGGATAATAAAAGATTGCACTTGCACAAGAATCGAGAGCGGTGCAGGGAGCTCGGGCTGGAGTGAGGCACCAAAAGTGAGCTCAAATACAAAAAGAAAAAGTTCTTCACCTAGAAACTTACATTCTTACCAACGCTCCACTCTCTGCACCGAGATTTTATACCTTTTTACACATTCAAAAATTGGGAGCAGTTGGGTAATAATAAAAAGCAATCAACAAAAGTACCACCTAAAGGTGGAAGTAAGGTACATGCAAATTAACCACGGCTAAGTTAAACTTATACAAGTTGGTCCGCGTTAAAATATAAACAGAGAATTCCTGATAAAAGCAACTATTCTCATGAAAAAACAATAGGGCTACCAGTGAAAATTCCTTGCCATTCTAACTATGTTATGACAGGTTCTCTTCCAGCTTATGCTGCTCAATGGAGTCAGTTCTACTCCCTAAAACAATCACATTGTTTCTTCACATACATGTAGGCCCCATTTTAAAGAGCTGCTTAATTAAAATGTTTACCTAAAAAAAAATCCAAAGTGAACTACTCATATCGTTGTTGATTCCTAATTTTTGATAATAATCAATCAAAACGACATTTCAAAAATTCTTCTTTAGAGTACGCAGACCATTTTGTTTTATTAGAAAGAAATAAAACAAGTAATTTCACACCAATTCAACAAGAGGTTAAAGACTTAAATGATTCCAGCAGGGATGAGAGTCATTGCTGGCAACAAAATCTGAAACTACATGTTGGATCCAAACTTTAGGACACAGGGCCTACATGAATGTTGAAATGATTGGGTTTCTACCTTTTGGTAGCCCCTAGGGAGGTTTTGGAATTTAAAGGGATTTTAGGAAAAGTGTCCTAAGCACTAGTGAAGTAGATCAAAGGGCAGCTTTCTTTTATGTGGAAAAATGAAAGTTTTTTTTTATCCACCAGGCTGACATAAAAAGTCAGAATTCAGACAAAAGTCTGACAAATCTCATAAATCTCATCCCTGTTCCAGTCTTTCATGAGGAATCAATGTATTGGAAAATGAGTGCATCACAAAACTGAGTTTTACTTTGGAGCGCCTCTTAAAAGGCAAAGTATAACTTTGGTTTTTGGAACTGTTCGATTGTTTTAATCTTATATAAATGTAGATATATAAATATAAAATAAAACTAACCTGTGAAAATTTCACTGCAAAAGATGGTCGCGCTTTTGAGATAGCGCCAAAAAATCCGGAGCGAATGCACCCGAGCAGGAAAATTAAATCCCAAATAGGAATACACAATCTGAGAAACGTTTCTGACAAAAACGTTTCTCAGATTCAAATTTAGGGTCATAAAACGGATATCTTTTGACATAACCACATTTCTTCGAAGTGAAATGTTTCTCAAATCTATCGAAAGCTGCTGCAGGCTTATAACCAGTACGTTTTAATTGCCATTAATTTTAAAAGGTGATTACCAAACGTAAACCTTCCCTTTATCTAAACCTGATTCTCATTACCCATGAGTAAAATGGGTACCTGGGAGGGTAGACATTGTTGATCTGAATGATTAGCAACCTGTGCACCTATTTGAATGCCGATGCTGCATACTCCTAAGGAGTGGAGATGATTTCAGGAACGCTTAAGGCACACAAAACTGGAATAGTAATAGTGTAGGTCCCTTTGATACATTGTTAAAAGCACTAACATTTGCCTAATATTATTTGGTAAAAAGCGCGGCATATGATTGGTTTCTGAGCAACTTTATATCAAATCCATTGTATATAAGAGGTACATGTGTAAAAAAACACAAAAGTTTCTCCATGATTATGAATAGACACAATCATTGTAAAAGCTACATGAAAAGTGTCACAAATTATCCCACATGAAAAACAGGAATATTTAGCCTTGAAAACACATTGAATATATAGCCAGTATTTAAGGCATTACGCATCCCTGGTATAATGTATGGTTCACTAAACAGACATAAAAAGTCATTCACAAAAGCCAAGAAGTGAACAAGATTTCCATATTGTGACATCATTGTGGGTTTTCCCGAAAAAAACAAGTTTCTGTTGCAATAACAGGGACGTAAAGTACGGGGCACCCTTTGTCATGTAATTTTTAGGGCATTTTTGATACGTTTTTACCATGGTTTATAACAATTACATGCAATTCAAAGAAAGAGTTGCCAACAAATATTGTTGTGGTTTACATACCAGGAAAGTAATGTTTTGTGCGTTTTAAATATTGTTTGTAAATCATGAACAAACAGTCAACATTTTAAAATCATGGTTTATAAACCATGACAATTGAATCATCCTAATGAAACAAAATGGTTTATACATCATGATTGTAAACAACCAGAAAATTGAAGCGCCATAAAGCATCATGTTTTATAAACCTGTTTTATGATGCTTAAACCTTCGTGATTTATAAACCTGTTCAAGTTGCTTAAGTTTTTATGGTTTATAAACCTTGATGTTATATGGTGTTTTTAAGATGCAAGTTTAATTGTCATGGTTTATAAACCATGTTTTTAGGATGCAAGCTCGTTTATAAACCATGTTTTTAAGTTACTTAAGTTTTTGTGGTTAATAAACCCTGATTTACAAACCATGTTTTATGATGATTCAATTTTCATGGTTTATAAACCATGATTTTTATGTAATTCAGGGTTTATAAACGTTATTTAAAAAGCACTAAACATTAGGCCTACTTTACTGGTATGTAAATCCTACAAACAGTTCGGACAAC
The DNA here is from genome assembly GCA_037783415.1 of Leptasterias polaris. NCBI lineage: Eukaryota > Metazoa > Echinodermata > Asteroidea > Forcipulatida > Asteriidae > Leptasterias > Leptasterias polaris. Next base: position 1,922,316 of record JAZGTN010000014.1, on the reverse strand, counting down.
ACTTTCTATGGCTTACATCTAATTGTTATAACCCATGATAACCCGTGTCAAAAATGCGCTAAACAATTAATTGACAAATGGTGCCTCGTGGCGTGTCGTGGCCGAGCGGTTAAGAGCACCGAACTCCGAACTCAAGCTCTGGTGTTTCTGTTCAGCAGAGTGTGGGTTCGAGTCCCGGTCGTGACACTTGTGTCCCTGAGCAAGACACTTAACTATAATTGCTTCTCTCCACCCAGGGGTAAAATGGGTACCTGTGAGGGCAGAGATGGTTCTTGTGATTGATTTAGCCTAGTAGCGCATATATTGCAGCACAGGCTGTATACTCCCCAGGGAGCTGAGAAAGATTAAAGGAATGTTATTGGCCCAATGACCAGGGCACTAATGTAAAGCGCATTGAGACGTTATTGTGAAATGCGCTATATAAGAACTGGTTATTATTATTATTATTATTATAGTAAGACCATAGGTCCTGTGTAATGTGTAATGCAGGTAAAAAAAAAATACCTAAGTGCACTTATTGTTATGAGAATGGCTTTGCGCAGGATGGAATCACAAAATAATGAAGTAGTTTCATATCACATTATAATGCAGTAAACAAATATAAATAATCACGGGTTAACACAATAATTAAAGCGTAGGTTTACACCGAAAGCTCCACACAATATTTCAATGTGTCCAACAGGGATAGAGCAATCAATTAAACTACAGACACATTAGCAAGAAATATCTGTACTAAGGTCCAAAGGAGTGTTTGAGGGCAGTGGTAATAGTTCGAGTTTTAAAATATTGTGTGATTCAAAATGATCAGCAGAAGTATGCGGTGGAGTGACAACGAGTGCAAAAAGAAATAAATTCACTCTTAGTTTCTTTTGTGGAAACAATTGATCTATTAGCCTTTTTAGAGATATGGTGGACACTGCATGAGTGCAGTTTGGTTTGGCTGTATACAGACAAATTTACCCAAACCTAGTAGTGTCATAGTATAGTGTCCATATCACAAATTGGTTTATTCAATTTTGTCTTAATGTGACAGGCAAACCTGGAATTACACAGAGGTAATGGACTATGTTGCCCTTGTCTTGGCCTTGGTGTCCCTTCAAAAGTTGTACATATACTTAAAGGCTTTCTAATGGAAGTTCACTTCGCAAAATGTAAATGGACTTGCTCTCTCAAAGATGAAAATCCCGGCCTTGAAAGAGAGTATGTCAACACACCTGTCAGTTCCACTTATTAATCAGACAAAATGTTAAAGGCACTGAACACGTTTTGTAATTGTCAAAGACCAGTAGTCTCACTTGGTGTATCCCAACATATGCACAAAATAACAAGCCTGTGAAAATTTGGACTCAATTGGTCATTGAAGTTGCAAGAAAATGATAACAGAAAAAACACCCTTGTTGTACAAATTAGTGTGCTTTCAGATAGGAATAAAAGGCTTTAGGCCTGAAGTCTTTTTCAGATTCAAATATTTTAGTGAGAATTTACCTCTTTCTCAAAAACTACGTTTCTTCAGAGGGAGTCGGTTCTCACAATGTTTTATACTATCAACAGCTCTCCGTTGCTCGTTTACCAAGTAAGTTTTTATGCTAATTAATATTTTGAGTAATTACCAAACGTGTTCAGTGCCTTTAAGAAAGAAAATGTGTCTCATTCTTTCAAAATCGCTCTAAAAAACCTTGAAGAAAAAATAAAGAGTGCTTTCCTTTTACCAAAATTTCCAATTCAATCCGATTGGATATCCAGTTGGAAAGAATTGGATTGAGCTGGTGTGAGTTGGTTTATATTGGAATACTGAATTTTCAATTGGAATGAAATTTGTATACCAACTCAGTCCAATTGGAAAGCCAATTGGACTCAGTTGGTTTGATTTAATTGAATTGGAATTAGTTGTAACTTGTTTGTACCAATTGGAAATTTTACCTCCTAATATATTTCCTATTGGAAAGTTTCCCGACAGAGTGTAGTTGGAAACAAATTCAGAGTGCATCCAACTGAGAGTCCAATTGGGTCCAATTGGTTGTGTGTCAAAACACAACAATGAAAACATTCCAATTGGAAAATTGAATTGGAAATGTTTGTAAGCGTTGAGACGTCCTTGGGTGTAACAAAGAGTTTACCAAGTTAGCAATTTAATAGGAAAAAGGTAAATCAACTGGGAAATCCCCTTGAAATTGTTGTGTTGTGAAAGGAAATAGTGACTCATCCATGAAGCAGTTTTTTGGGGTGGGTGAGAGTTATAAATACACCATAAATATTTTTTGAAGGGAAAGTTAAATTCAATGCAATCTTCTGGTCCTCAATAAACACATCAAACAACTTGACTGTACACATTATTTCCAAACTAGGTTTTATTTTTTCACTATCTAGACAGCTGTGGCTATAACTAATACTGGTGTAGATTTGCTAATAAGTCTTTGCATTGGAGGGTGGGGTTTAGCGGTTCAATTGCCACCCCCCCCCCTCCCCCCGTAAAAATTGCCATAGTTTCACAGTAAATGACACTATTCTCTACACTAGAATGCATTGTTTAAGATGAAAATAGTATTGTAGAACAAATGAAAAGACTAATTGTTGTTAAAAGAAAAACAATTTAAATGAAGTCCTCCTTTGGACATGTTGGAGCTTTTCCTTAAACTTAAACACATTTTGTGTTTATACTTGTTTGCGACATTCTCCAATTTACAGGGCTCGGGGAAACTACCGAGTATACAGCGCTTTATACAGATCTGTGTATTGGGTAAAACACAAATAGTATTTGTTATCCCCAATGCAAATTCAACATCTATTAAAATAATTGCAGTTCTCACTGCTTAAGGATGAGATTTGAACAGCCTCTAGCTACCAGGCAAGCTCAGTGGTCTAGAGGTAAGATGGACTGCTCTAGAATGGTTCGAATCCCAGCTGAGTAATAATATGCCCGTTAATTTTTTATTTCCACAGGATACGGGGAAAGTGATGAATATTCACTGTTTAACACACATCAGTGTGTAAAACAAAAAACTTTCCCTTTTATCGAAAAGTCCATCATCGTACAAATAATTTGTCACGCTGTTTTCAACAACTTTTATTTTTCACATTTTTTAATGCAGGAATACAAGATCGAGAAACCAACGACAAGGCTGATATTTACACTCTTGAATCATACATACTTGCCAAGGACACTGAAAAGATAATGTCATTTTTCTCTCCAAAAACTTTGAAGAACAAATATTTGGAGTCACAAAATCAACATAAATTACATGATCATTCCACTCAAATGACAAAAGCTACAGAAAATTCGCATATTTATGAATCAACCTTAGTTGGCAAAGGTCAACATGGGGATGCTTCAAAAAAGGCCTTGCACAAATCCTGTACAAGTACAGCAAGAGCATGTGACTTTTGTTATTCTACCTGCGAAAGTAAGCTATCACAATCCAAGAGTTCTGAATCAATTACATGTACATGTATCTATGGCCACTGCCTTCCACCATTTGCTGTGGGTGATGATACATGCAGCAAAACTACAGCCAAGGAAAATAAATCAAGAAACTACACCAATAACTTGGCAAATTACTACAGCAGCGTCCCTAAAGCTGTGCAGACAAGAGTTCCATTGGTAAGTAACTTAAACTTGGTTTCTTAACACTTGGTTCAGACAGGGGCTCCAGAGTCGCACCGAACCAAATAGATTAAAAGCAACTCTAGGTTCAGACACGTGATCTTAACAAACACATCATTCAGAAAAGGTTCAGCTCATGACAAGATCAACATCTACGCTCAAGAGTAGTTCTGAACGACTGCAACGGTCCATCTTTCAACTTCCTCGCGTCCAGTCACTCCTAAAGATTTCAGGTGTAGAACTTTTCAAATATTTAATTCAATTATTTGGTTTAGTGCCTGTCTGAACCAGGTGTTAGTCTGTCAGTCTGTTCTGTGCGAAGGTCTTCCTCCCATGGCATTGATTTACTAATTGTACATTTTCTCAAAGAATCCTGTTGGAGAGTAAGTCACCATAAACCACACTCACTTTACAGAGTTTGTCCCCAATTGTTATCATTAGCCCTTACGAATTACAGAGAACAAGTTTTTCTTCTAGATTTAAGATACTTTTGACTTGCTCTGGTCCATATCCAGGGGTGGGGGGTATAGGGGGAATGCAAACAAATGTTTTTTTAAAAGCCTTCAAAAAACAAAAACAAATTCCAAAAATAAACACAAAATAAAAATAACCACAAAATTGACCAAATGGATTGAATTGGGCCATCAAATTCCAACCCCCCCCCCCCCTCGCATCTCGGCAGGACAGGCAGTGCTAATGCACCAATGTACATATTTCTTTCATGTTTGCTGGCTAGGGGCCTTGACTTGCTTTTTCCATTTGTTTTATAAAATGCCTATTGTCTTTAACATGTTTAATCCCCAGAACCAGTACAGCGAAGATCCCATTTACGAAAATGTCCACCCGCAGCTCCAGGAAAAATTAATAACTCAGTCAGGAGAAAAGAGTAAACTATCTGGACACAAAGTACAAGATCTACACCTCAATCAAAAGAGGGAAGCTACTCAGATGCCCTGTACCAATATCAAGCCTGTACTGAATGCAAGAGGACAGACACCTTGCAACGAGATAAATGAATTGCGAAAAACCATGAAAGAGCCCATGCACCAGATGCATCATCAAAGATGTACATCTGTTGAAGTCACTAAAAAGGACAGAGCTAATGGGTTGTCAGCTACCAATAATAAGCCTGTACCACAACCAAGAGAACGGAAATCTTGCAGAGAGATACCTGAAATTGAAGAACAACCGAGAGAGGCCATGTACCAGAAACAACAAGAACATTTTGATGACCTCACTCAAAAGGACAAAGCTAATGAGATGTCAGCTACAAAGGATAAGCAACAGACAAAACCAGAACGACAAACAACTTGCAAAGAGATACCTGAAATTGAAGAACACCTTGAAGAGTTCAGGGAGCAGTTGAAGCAGTTAATACATGGAGGATGTAGTGACATTACCAGCACGGTCGTCTCAAATCTTAATTTTGCAGGCCGCATGATGGACAAGAAAGGCGGATGTTTACAGCTGAAATCACACGGTGTGATGCTTTACATACCACCTGGTGCTCTTGGAGATGAGCCTCAGGAGATATTCATCTATGTCCAACAGAACTTGAAGTCATCTCATCACAATGTGAAGAACGGGATTGTTTCACCAATTGTTCATTGCGGAACCTCTGGGCTCAAGTTCAAACTTCCTGTAATTCTGACCTTTCCTGTCAATTTCAAAAGTTCTCCTAGTAGCAAGTTGACGGGAGTTCGTCAAGATTCGTCCACAAAACCATGGGCAGACATTTCTGATAGCTCCAGCGAAGTTGTGCTGTTTCATGACGGTCTTTGCACAGTAATATCTGATCACTTCACTGGATATACTGCTACTGAACAATCCAATGACCCTCCAGTTCCTGGTGTCAAGCTTAGAGTCGGGGTCTTTATACCACAGCATGGCACAATAGATCCTGTGCATGGTTGTCTGCAGTTACGAGTTCGTATCTGGGATGAATCTTCAGAAACATGTCAGGTATGTTTAAAAAAACAAAAAACCAAGTTCATAGCCTATTGTTTTGACCCTAGCAGAGTCTTTCTCAAAGGCTAAACATGTTTGCATTTATACCGTAGTTTGTTTTGGTTAGTGAGCAGTTTGCAACAGCAAATTATTAGTATAACCACAAATAATCACTTTACTTGAGAATTTGTTTTATTTATAAGTGTCAACCTTGTACAATTTTTAGAACATGTTAGTCACTAGAACTTTCAAAATTGATGTTTTTACATCTTTTGCAAATTTGCGTAACGTCACAAGTTACATGGTCATGAAGCGCCTCAGGGATCGGAAAGCACAACTACTCTTCGCTTGGTCGTGATACGTCATGATTGGGCTCCAAGCTTGATATACATCTGGATGTTTCTTGTATGTTTAATGAGACATTGTTGCACTACTATACAGAAAAATGCATTGGCAACAAAGTTAAAACTCCTAATCAATTCCTTTCAGCACATTAAAGATGCTGAAGAGAACAGCACAGTAATGGACACGCAGCGTCGACTGTTCCTAAATACCGCTGAAGGTCAAAACAACCACGTGTTTGTTGAGATTCAGACTCTGAATGAACAATGGAGAATATCCGACAGAACACGAAGACAGGCAAGTGTTAAGGTGTTCTAATAGAGTAGTACTCCATACAGGAGTAATAAAAAAAAAAAAATTAGTTTAATGTTAGGACTCAAATTGCACTGTAATTCAGGCTTGAAATTACACAGAGGCCACGGAGGCCATGGCCTCTGTTGCCCTGGTCTTGGCCTTGGTGCCCCTTCAGGACTTTCCCATAGACTTTAAGATTTGTTAGTGGAAGTGTCCTTTGCAAAATGAAAATGGCCTTGCCCTCTCAGAGATGATATTACAGACCTGTCACTACATGGAAACTTGAGCACGAGGGAAAAATACCCATTCCTGAATTAACACTCCAACCAAAACACATTTGTTACAGATGATCACTCAAAATCAAGTTATATTTTCAACCAACTTTAAAGGGAAAGAAAAGCATTGTTTCTATGAAGGTAAATTTATTTCCAGTCTAAAATGTTCCCTAAACACGCCATGCAAATAACCTGTGGCAAAATCACACCCTGACCACTCCACAAATATATTTTTCATCAAACATTCATGACTTTGTCTTGCCTTTTAATTCTAAAAATAAACCACAAGGGAAACTGACTGGGTAAATTTGAAATAATTTTGGGTTGAACAAAGAAAAGTTTACTAGAGCGGGATTTGAACCAACGACCTCCGGATTAACATGCCAGCGCTCTACCAACTAAGCTATCTAGGCCTTTTTTGGCAGTCTCCCCTTAAGGTGATCCCCTGGCTGCCACTTCCCAGGTTGTATCGTGTACTTTGGTGTGATCCCTGGCTACACGGCAGTTTGCGGTTGTGGCTTCTGACTGGCACCCCCGAACAAAGATATTGACAAAATAGGGAGACCGCCAACATACATTGTAGGGCTAGATACATGTAGCTCAGTTGGTAGAGTGCATGCACGTTAATCCGGAGGTCATTGGTTCAAATCCCGCTCTAGTCAACTTTCTTTTTTTTAACCCAAAAGCCTTTTAATCCTGTAAAACTAACTGTGATTTTGTTTACAAACTTCAGGTTCTACCGCTGCAAAGATTTATAATGGACACACGTGTGGATGAATCACGCACTTTTAATTTGAAACCGCTCCCCCGGAATGATGCAGGAAATGACAGCATACGGCAGCTTGAATGTAATGTCAGTGTGTCTCAACGGTCCGATCAAATGTCTGCAGTGGTCATCAGGGCAGTTCATGAGATTGAAACAAGGGTATGTGGAATACCTGATAGAATTACTTTTAGTTGTCCGACAAGTGCTCCTAGGAAACTGAAATACATAGTGCTTCTGCTTTCTATAATGCCATGCAGCTTTTCGTATTCAGAGCACTGGACACGAGCTCTGGTGTTTCTGACATAATATAGCAGAGTATGGGTCTTGGTCATGACACTTGTGTCATTAACAAGGTACTTAACCATTGTTGCTTTGTCCTTCAAATAGGATGTAAAGCTGTTGGTCCCAGTGTTGTGTATTGTACTCAAAAGAACCCAGTTACACTTAGAGAAGGGGTCTGCCCTGAAATGTCTGGCAGTGGCTACACAAAATTTAGTCTCACAATTAAAAGCATTAAAAAAACTTGTCTTAGAATGTTTCTGTCTGTTCAAGCGCCATGCATACCTTATTGGTAGATATAAGGCTTGTTCACTTTTATTTGTTTTACCCGGGCAAAAAAAAACCCAAAACAAGTGCATTATCATGGAAATGTATAAACCTTTAATAGTGCACAAGAAATGTGCACACATAAACCATGATCAGTGTTCTCTTTTGACACCGAGGATCAGTAAGTTTTTCCAAACAAATGGTCCTAAATAATCATTTGGTAAGGTTATTGCTTCCCAAAGTTTTTAACAACTTACTGCTGTGATTTCAATAATTGTTTCCGTGCTCCATAGACCTTTATCATGCTGCCACCATCTTTGCCATGTTCCTTGTATCCAATACCAGCAATGAATAATACCAATCGTCAGTGTTGTTGACTCGAGTCGGTGACTTGGACTCGAGTCGGCAATTTCATTGACTTGCGACTTGACTTGAGCAAAAATTACTCGTGACTTGACTTGACTTGACTTGAGCAAATATGACTTGCGACTTGACTTGAGCAAAAATGACTTGGCTACAACACTGTACTAAATGTCAAGTTTTACGTTTAAATTTTTACGGTTCCGATAAAATGTCAAAGAAGTTCACTCGGAAGTTCCGCAAAACACGGACCACATTGCGATCACAGTTTACACAACGCACGCGGTCACATCGTTTCCAATTTAGAGGCTCCTAGTCTTTGTTTTCTCGTTCCTTTGTGTGTAACAATAAAGGTAGGAAACATTGAACGCTAGAGTGCGTTTCAAAACAATGCGATACCATTGGAGTAAAAGCCCTCTATTGGTGAAATATCCCAATGCATTCTGCGGTAGATCACAATACCTGTTTGAAACGCCTTGACAAAAGACTTTACATTTCTGTCTGTGCATGCTCGGGGAAAAAGGGATTTTCCCCTGAATTGCAATTATCACAATCGCTGGTGCGCGAACTAAAACCGTGCACAGCAATGAGCCACTGGTATTCACGCAAAAGCCATTGACAGCATGGTCTTTCAAAGCACAGTTCCTCGGAAAGGTTAGCTTGTTTACGAAAAACGGCACAACTTGTAGGCTTTATTTTACAAAAATGACACCATTTAGGACATTTTGGATCAACAGAAAGATTAATTTACTGTAAAACGTAAGATTTGTTTCTTCTTAAATATGTTTTGTTTTGTTTTGTTTTGGGGACAATTTTTTGCGGGGTGTTTTTGCAAAGTCAAAATGCTGTGGTGGTGAAGACGCATTGTTTTAGATCACATCAACCTTAGTTTTTGCCATGATGCCCCCCACATTCGACATGTTCGACAAAAATGCAGTGGTGCCCTTTTTACACTTACGAAATTGCTGCGATGCCCATCAAATTCTACAAAAAGTACAGCAATTATTGACGTGCCCTTTTGAACACAAAGTTCGAGGCCTGTGCACAGGCCTCAAACTAAAATACAACCACAGCTGTGGTTGTATTTTAGTCTGTCACAACATAATGGGAGTGGGCTTATATCGGGACATTATGTAACTCGTGACTTGACTTGACTTGACTTGAGAAAAAATTACTTGGTTACAACACTGCCAATCGTTGTACAAAAAGAGACCAGACCACTTCTCCTTTCAGCCTCAGTTTGGTTACATTGATTTCATCGCGAGAAAATCAATATGGCCGCACCAGGTTAAATATTATAATGAGCAGTGGACGAAACCAACCACAATCAGTTTTACTAATGTGCATTGAAATTTAATTCACAGAACCAGCAGAAAGGGTTGCATATGCACGCGGAAAAGGTAGATGACTCCAACCTTATGCCACCACAAATGTACGGGGATTTACTCTGGTTCTATAAAGAGAGACAATTGAAGATTGACAAAGGAGAGCTAAATAATCCGACACAATGCTCTGATGCTCGGCAGGACCAGGGTGGACAACCTCAAGCATCATCACGTCCTCTACCAAACCGCCCCACAGGGGAACAACACTATGGGCACCAAGTTGAACAGCATGATGGGATAGAGGCTAGAAATGACCAACTATGGTCTCAATATCAAAGAAGTCAAGTCAGACTACAAATAAGTGAACAACTCAGACTCATAAACCCACAGCCTGACCAACAGGCTCAACAAAGTCTGAATGAAGCATGCAATCATGAAAGTGTTGGCATGGTTGAACATCCGAACGTTGTTTCTATCGACCCATCTGAAAATAATAACAGTCACTCACAACAAAACAAGAACCCTGACAAACGCAATAATGTATTAAAACGTGTGAAAAAATTCATGACAAGCCGGTTAAAAACAAACTCACAGCCATGCAGGGAGAATGACAATACAGATCATTATAGTTTGCCTCATGATTTTCCACAACAGGCAGATGATGGAGCACCATCTGAGCTCAAGCCGGGTTACCGGCATTTAATACCCGCTCCAACAGACCTTCACTATATGAATGTTCCTCAACAAGTCTTGCCTTTGGATAAACAGGGGCAATAGTTAGAACAAAATATGATGAAGAAATTGGAATACAAACACACAAACGATTTATAACAAAGCTAACCAACAGCTTTACTTTCTACGCAAGCTAATATATTTTAAGGTGGACAGTGTCACCAAGTTTCTGTTTTATCAAAGTGTTATTCAATCAGTTGAAACACAGACTACATGCAAGGGGGAGCTTCCAGATTGTTACTGAGCAATATCTTGTCGATCCTAAACATGAGCACAGATTGTTTATATTATGGTTTCAAAATCAATTCCCACACAAAAGTAGTGCTGAAATGAAATCGTAGATGTATATGTGCCACTCGACAATAATAGAAATGACAAACTGTAGGTCTTTTCAAACTACGACAAATCTCTAAGTTGGCCATGGCTGGGTTGAGGGGCTTTGAGCTGTGTAGAGAATTACACAAGTAGTCAAAAAGCTGATTCGACATTGGGCAGTGTGCAAGCAAAGCAGCTTTTAGCCGTGTTTTTTCCACAACCTCATTACTTCAAAGTGAAATGATTCTCAACATGCTATACTATCGAAAGCAGCTGTAGGCTTTTCAACAATACGTTGTTAGTGCCAATAATTTTAAAAGTGATTACCAAACATACAACAATTCCCTATAAGGGCAAAATCTGGAACACAGTTATATTTTCTATAAAAATCTACTGATTGTTTGAACTGACCCCTTTCACCAATGTCACACGTCATACTCACCATTGTGGGAGTCAACTCACAAATGTGAAATGCTGCATTGGCTCCCTACACTGTATAACGAATAGGGACATTAAAATTGCCACCCAAAATGGGGCAACCAAGATTATTGTGATCATGACTTCAAGTGAATTGTGTCAAGAGTTCATCCTAAAATGTCAGTTTCACATGTATATTCTTCACTATGTATCCCTTGTTTTGAATTTAATGAATGTCTTTGCTGGGTAAATTTGCTGTATATTCACTATTTAATTTAACATTTATCAAGCATGCTAAATGCATAGTATAAGTAAGTACACATGTAATAGTTTAAATACTATCTACATGTACAATGTACATGTATTGATGCCTTATACCAATGCCAAGTGCAGCTACATACAGTCTGCCAAGTGCAGCTACATACAGTCTGCCAAGTGCAGCTACATACAGTCTGCCAAGTGCAGCTACATACAGTCTGCCAAGTGCAGCTACATACAGTCTGCCAAGTGCAGCTACATACAGTCTGCCAAGTGCAGCTACATACAGTCTGCCAAGTGCAGCTACATACAGTCTGCCAAGTGCAGCTACATACAGTCTGCCAAGTGCAGCTACATACAGTCTGCCAAGTGCAGCTACATACAGTCTGCCAAGTGCAGCTACATACAGTCTGCCAAGTGCAGCTACATACAGTCTGCCAAGTGCAGCTACATACAGTCTGCCAAGTGCAGCTACATACAGTCTGCCAAGTGCAGCTACATACAGTCTGCCAAGTGCAGCTACATACAGTCTGCCAAGTGCAGCTACATACAGTCTGCCAAGTGCAGCTACATACAGTCTGCCAAGTGCAGCTACATACAGTCTGCCAAGTGCAGCTACATACAGTCTGCCAAGTGCAGCTACATACAGTCTGCCAAGTGCAGCTACATACAGTCTGCCAAGTGCAGCTACATACAGTCTGCCAAGTGCAGCTACATACAGTCTGCCAAGTGCAGCTACATACAGTCTGCCAAGTGCAGCTACATACAGTCTGCCAAGTGCAGCTACATACAGTCTGCCAAGTGCAGCTACATACAGTCTGCCAAGTGCAGCTACATACAGTCTGCCAAGTGCAGCTACATACAGTCTGCCAAGCTTGTCATTGTAGGAGTCAAATTGCAGATTAACATTCTGTGTATAACACACTGGGACCTTGACTCCTAAAATGGTGCAACAAAGAGATTATTGTGACGATGAACGTCTGGGCCAATTTCATGGCTCTGCTTACCGCCGAATTCTGCGCTTGCGATCAACATTCTCCGCTTACCGAGCAATCGCCAAATTTCTGTGCTAGCTGTGTAAGCGCCGATTCTTTGCTTACGTAAGGGAAAGCCATGAAATTGGTCCCAGGTGAATTGGGTAAATACTTAAATTTAAGATAGTCTCAACTGTAATCTATATACATGTACATAAGACAGAACTTTAACCTGCTCATTAAGGTATGTGGTTTTAAAGGCAAAGGCAAATGTTAATAATAACAAGAAGAAGAACAGGAAGTCTTGACTTAGAAATGTACAGATGTGTTTGACAGACCTGTCATTAAAGTATAACGTGTATTATTTTTAAACTTCTAATTATTAATTTTTGTTTTCCTCTCTCTTTTTTTTCTTTTGGGGGGGGGGCGAATAAGAAAAATGGGTTTTAGGCCTATGTTGATTATTTGGATTGTTGCAATAAAATTAAACCAGTAACTCTTCTTGGTGCTCATAAAATTCCTTTTTATTCCTACTTTCTGTAAGAGTTTATTCTTGTGTACACTGTGAATCCAATGGGCTTCCACATTGTAACTAACGCATTCTTATCAAAAAATGTAATACTACTGTTAGCACTTAACAATAAATTCATAAATTCATAAATTCATAATGCAGATTCAGGTGTGTAATTTACTTAAGTATGTAGTAATTCTTACTGTATCTTGTGCTACCCTTGTATTCCTTGTGCGGGAGAAGTCTGGAAAAACCCAGATAACAAGGGGTGGGGGTGGGTAGGCAGAGAGGAGGAACCCAGATTATAAGTGGGGGGGGGGGTAGGCAGGAGAAACCCAGATTATAAGTGGGGGGGGGGGGGGGGGTGGGAAGGCAGACAGGAAAAACCCAGATTACAAGTGAGGGGGGGGGGCAGACAGAAGAAACCTAGATTACAAGTGAGGGGGCAGACAGGAGAAATCCAGATTACAAGTGAGGAGGGGGGTAGAGTGTGCAGGCAGGAGAAACTCTCCATCCCGGCGAAAACCATCTTTACGCCCAACCACACGCTCATCGAGATCATCCAACTCAACCACATTATTAGAATTCCAGCAAGTAAGGACTGCTATAAGTTCTCATTTTTCCCCAGTACAGAACTCGATCACTCCCCATCAAAGTAAAATCTACAACCGACCAACAAGTTTTCAAACAAAAACTTCAAAAGCACCTAAGAAATTATTAAGGTACTCATGCGCACTCACAATCCTGCTCGAATTACTCCAACTGCTACCACGCAACTAAGAGTGTTGAGACAGGAGACAGGAGAAACCCAACTAAACAGGGAAGACCTAAAAAACAAAGGACATTTTAGTGAAGGAGAAGTAGTATTGGCGAGTATAAAGAGTAACTTACATGGAACACCTTAACATACTCCAAAATGCATGAGGGATTCTTGAAGACTGCTGACGGCTTGAAAGAACACAAACTGAAGAGTTTTGCTGCTGGGTCAAGTCCTTGTCTTTCCCTCCAAAATTTGTCAGAAAGTCTGAAATGGACACGAAAGACATGTTTTAATGTTTCATCTATGTTATTTAATACATCTGTCGTTAGGAAGCTTTTCAAAACTCAGGCACGTTCTTTGTGCAAAAGAATGTTCAAGTGCGCACACGCCTACAATCCATAAGAATGTCAAGACGTTTCCCTGTACCACATCATTGTGCCGAAGTACAGGAGCAATCCTACATCAGTGAATATGCGCATTAGTATTTGGAATGGTTCAACAAAACATTCTGGCAGTCCAACAGAAGCACATGCTGAAATACTTATCAGACCCAATTAGAACATTCCTACCACTCATACTTCTGATACACTCCCACAGGCACAGCTGCTGACAATAAACTCATACAAGATCACAATCACTTTCTGGTTGAACTGACCAAAGTTTGCATTTTTATTTGAGGAAATTGAAAGAATTCCATGCTGACAATTTTATTGTTGTTCTTTTTTTTGTAAGTCACTGATTCAAAGTATTCTCACTTTTTGTAATTTTGGTAATCTGTCTCAACATTATGTACCTAAACTGGAAAGACCAAGACAAAATCACTCAGTATTTAATTTGCATCCATCTCACTTCAATTGGTTCACTGTATGCAAACACAAAAGTAACGCTTAAAGCTCATAAAAGTAATGCAAGGCGCTGCCCAGTTGTTCCCCCGGACTTCACTCTCTAGCACCAGACAATCATTTGTACTAAATGCTATTCACATATCCAATGACAGAGATTTAGGGTCTAATCTGGCGATGTTTTAATCTTCAGAGTCTATTGGTTTCTGTATAATCATCACCATATCTGCCCAGGCATGTTTATTTTTGATGATTTTTTTTTTAATCAAAATTTTTAGGAAAAGTTTGGAGGAAAAAATGATTAATATGTTAACATGGGAAAACATTAAATTAGGTTGATTCAGGACATTAAAACAAATAACAGTCCTGGGTTCTTATTATGCACTTTATCACACCCCTAGAGACACATCAGAACACTCATTAGTTGTTTTGCCATATGAATTCCTTTGTACAATTTAAGCAACCAACTACAGAAAAGGAGGAAGTCGCCTCCAGAAATAACGCAAAAGCTTTATTTTTTCTTTTCAGTGTCATGTCTCAACTTCTACTCAACGTATGAATTTAATTTTTCTGCCAAAAAAGGAAATACTTCTTCATCTTCAAATCAGTTTTTAAATTGTATTCAATTATTGTTTTAAAGTGCCTTACCACGGGGTGTAAAGATGATAAGTGTTATCAATTTCACACCATGCAATGCAGTCCCTTAAGAGTTGTACTTCAGGAAAACCGCGGCAAACTCCTTCTCTTTGCGATAAATGTAACTGGGTTCTTTCACTTGCATTACACAACACCTACTGTAGGACCTACATGTAAGTCTTTACGACCCATCTGAAGGGCGAAGCAATAATGGCTAAGTGTCTTGCTTACGGATACAAGTGTCACAACCAGGACTTGAACCCACACTCTTCAAATCAAAAACACCAGAGCTCAAGTCCGGTGCGCTTGACTGCTCGGCCACAACACTTTGGTTTATTGTATCAAGTCCGAAGACTAACAAGTAAAGTTTACAAAGATACATTCACAGACATGACCTTTACTGTGACCTTTTGGGTTGACATGGTTGAGTGGAAGTAGATCAAGTGCCTGTGGCCTTTTGTGGATGTTCTGGGCATTTAGGTCAATGACACTTGTGGTAGCTATGGTCTCTGGAGAGGGAGAAGCCCTCTAATGCTGTATGTTTCCTGGACCCTTGAAATACTTGTAAAGGGTCTTTTTGTTGCCTTAGTAGCCTATATTGAAACTCTTTGTACATGTATCTGTAATTTACTTTAAATTTTTGTTTTGTTTCATAAGTTTTTAACATTATCCAATACAAATTATGGAATTAACTGATGTAGCACTAAAAGTTGTAAGTCTGTTTGAAACAAAATGCAACATTTGTTCTTAAATGGGCATCAGCAACTGGGATTCAACTAACTTCTCTCTTCACGTTGTCCCAAATCAATTCTCAACACTATGATTATCAAACACAAAAAAATTGGGACCTTACAACTCAAACCGAAAGTTATTCCATTGACAAAAGCCCAAAAATGTTAACCTTTCAGTCACAATGGACTCCAGCACCTACATTGTGTAACTTACATTTTTGGTGTGCAAAAGCTCAGAACATTTACAGCATTGAAAGAAGTCAAACGTGTTCGAGAAAAATAGATTTCCAAAGCAAGCCCAGTATGTTTCTCGAACTTCCTGGTTTTCATTCAAAACTAAAGGTAAGTACATCTCAACTAAAATTATTACTTGTTCACCAAATCGTTTCACACATTTTTACAATTAATTTCATCGCTGCAAGCTGTAAGTCTGGCTTACTGGAAATTAATTCATTGAAGGTAGGGAGTACTTTTGGTAATTACTCCTCGTGTTAATGACCATAAAAACTTGATTGGTAGAGAGCACCGAAGAGCTGTTCAAATTATAAAACAGTGTTTGGAACGACACCATCTAAAGAAATGTAGTTTTAGAGAAAGAGGTAATTTTCACCCAAATATTTGAATCTGAGAGAGGCTTCGGGCATGAAGCCTTTCCTCAGGCATCTGAAAGTACCCAAATCTATGCAAAAAGGGTGGATTTTTTTTTCCTTTAATTATTTTCTTCCAACTTTGATGACCATTCGGGTCAAAATGTTTGTTTTCTTTATGCATACAGTATGTATGTTGGGATACATGAAGTGAGTATACTGGTATTTCACAATTACCGTAATTTTCGGATTATAAACCGCCCGGCGTATAAACCGCAATGCTCCAAAATATGGAAAAAATATTTAGGTGTCAGCATATAAACCGCGCGGGCGTATAAACCGCGGCCAAAATGTAAAAAAAAATAACCTCAAAACACGGAAGTGAAGTTCGCAAAACTGCGTATGGTAAGCTTTGGCGATATTGCTTTTTTTCATTCACGATACATCGTCAAAAATATATCGCGATATTCGATGATATCGCGATTAATTTGTGACGTGAGTTGATGAGGGAACCCACTTCAGATTTAAAAATAGTGTTAAAACTGAAGTGCCGCGAAATGGTTATTGATGTAAGGAAATTTGATAAAGGCTGTAAGGCTCTCCATTCTAGCCATTGTTTTATTCTTCATGTTACCCGAAGCACCACGAGCGCAATTGGCACAGGCTGATTGGCTGATTCCTGACCGGCCGCTTTCCGATTGGCCGATCGCGTGAATAATTATGACGTATTGCTTCTCACAGCTTTCCGATTGGCCGATCGCGTGAATATTATGACGTAGTGCTTCTCACAGCTTTCCGATTGGCCGATCGCGTGAATAATTATGACGTAGGGCTTCTCGCAGCACTGCCATAGTATTCATCACCTCGATCCCGCAGATGTGCTTGCATGCTCCTAACGTGGTAAACTTTATAGTTAGGGGGTGAAGGAATGGCGGCGTGTAGCTGTGGGAACGAAAAGGCAAGGGAAATTCCCTTTGTGAGAAATCATGCACCTCGTGGTCGGAGGAACGTTTTTATACATGTACGTGCGTGAGCAATACCGCACAGTTTTCGTTTGTTTGATGTTGGTCTGTATGAGACCGTCTGTTCGGAGATATATCAGCATATGGAGATCGCTGGGATAAATAGACAGGGGACCAGTCTAGTCTAACTCGAGTTTCGCTGATTGTTCATCTCTGAGGGGTGACTGAACTCTAACAATAGGGCGGTTGATAAACGTTTTATAAAGGCAACACGGAATACAAATGAGGCGGGATTTTCAACAGGCATTTTCAACAGGATTTTGTCTCCACACAGGCATGTTTTGCAGGATTTTTTATCGATTAAGAACATTGTTTTTATTTAGAACATTTTACAAACGATCTTTCTTTATAAAAATGCTGTTTTTTCTCTTCCATATTTATACGTCGGCGTATAAGCCGCCCGGAGAATAAACCGCAGGAGTTCAACAAAAAGTCAAAATCAACATATAAACCGCGGTTTATAATCCGAAAATTACGGTACCACACATTAAACCCTGCCTTTAATTACTCCTAACAGTTAGACCACAGTCATGACAGTAGGGAAAAATTGTCTAGCCCTGCTTTAACAAAAAAGCTAAGTATAAAACAACTTTGCTTAACAGAATGAAGTTACCACTCAATATTCCCCTCACTCTCAGAAACCTTTAAAGCATTTTGATCTGCTTGTGTTTCTCTATTATACATCAGGGCCCAATTTTATAGAAGTGCGTAAGCAGAAATATTGCTCAACAAAGTCTTGCTAAGTAGAAATGAACAGGATACCAGTCACAAATTGTACATGTGGCATTTTAGTTTGGCTGGTAGCCTTAATCTAGTAAGCATAATTTTGATGTGCTTAGCTACTTTTTGTGTTTAAGCAGCTCTATGAAATTGGGCCCTGTGCCTAATCTCATGGCTCTGTTTACCACAGAATTCTGCGCTTACTGCACCATGTAAAGCAAGTGCTTCTTTGGGCCCACATCATTCCGCTGTAAGCAGAGCAAAGAAATTAGACCCAGGCATTCGTATTCCTTAAATATAGGAAGGGAAGTGAGCAATTCAAGTTAGTGATGTACTCATTTTCCAATAGATAGAGTCTTCATGTGAATGGGGAAAAATTACAAGTCTAACCTCACCTTAAAATGGGGTAAATTGCCATTGCATTTGATACCCTTCAAGTGCAAAATTTGTCAAATCCAAAACATCTGATGATTATTCTGAAAAAACATGGGTCCCTACATTTTTTCACGGGGATTGTCTGGTTTCATAACTGACTTTCATTAACATTCAATCACAATGTCCTTAAATTTCACCTTCTGATTGACCAAAATTTCCTCCTTGGAATGTAAAGATCCATTAGTTGTTGAAATCCATTGACCTCATGTTTCAAATTTCACTCTGAAAAAGTCAGTTATGAACCAAAACATCCCCGTAGAAAAATGTAGAGACCCATTTTCTCAGAATGAGATCATACGTATTGGATGTTGACAAATTCTGCACTGCGAGGAAATGGAACGCAATGGTAAGAGACTTGCAAAGTTTACTGCCCCACTCACACGAGGACTCTTTCTAGTGGGAAATGAGTACATCACAAAATTGAATTGCTCATTTCCCTTCCTTATAATATGATGTTTTCTGGACATACTCGAAGTAAGAATTTTAGGGCAATTTGTAGACAAAAAATTATCTTGAAGTACAGTAGGAATACATTAAGTTAAAGAGGGCTCTAAGATAACATTCAGTTCGGTGATGCATTCAATTTCCAATAGATAGAGTCCTCATGAAAGTGGGCCAAAAGTCTCTAAACTCAGGTTAAAATTTTAGCAAACTATTAACCCCAAGTGGGAATACTATGTGACCTTGTTTAAAATGTGCTTGTTTATCATTTAATTGTATTTTTCGATAGTCTCACACTTCTTAATTTCTTTGTAATTAGGCCTATCGATCCAAAAAAAGGCCCCAACCTCAAAGTTTTGAAAAACTAGCTGAACTTTTGCCATTGGCAGCGCACATCAAAATGGCATTACTTTGACGACATCTGTGGGATGTTGCTTTGCAATCGCAAGAAAGCACCGATACAAAACTGTTCACAAAACTTTCTGAAACGCACTGGAGGATGGTAGTCGAAATGATTGTTTTTTGCACAATTAAAATTAAATAGGAGTAAATAGGTACCTGTGAGGGTAGAGATAGTTGATGTGAATGATTAGCAACCTGTGCACCTCTTTGGTTGCTGATGTTGCATTCATGTACTTTGAAGGAGTTCAGATGGTTTAAGGAATGCATATTAAACAAAGTATACCTTTGGTTTTTCGAAGCGTTTGATTGTTTTTAATCCTATATAAATGATGATATATACAAGAAAACTAACCTGTGAAAATTTCATTTCAAAAGATGGTCGTGTTTTTGAGATATCGCCGAAAATCCGGAGCGATTAATGTATGTCCACGCAGGAAAACTAATTTATAATATGAATAAAAACTGATATATTTGTACATAACCACAACACTTCATAGTGAAATGTTTCTCTAAATGCTTTATACTATCGAAAGCTTCTGTAGACTTATAACCAATAGGTTTTTATTGCCATAATTTTTAAGAGTGTTTATGAAATGTTTACCTTCCCTTTAAGGTACAACAAACTGGGATAATAACTAATATTGTAAGGCAATTTGATACAGTACATCCACAAAACTGCTTAATAGTTGTCTAATATTATTTTGACTTTAATAACAAAGCACTGCATATGATTGGTTTCTGAGCAAAAATATTTACCCACGATTATGAACATACACAACAATTCTAAGCTACATGTAAAGTGTCACAAATTATCCCACATGAAAAAAAAGAAATACATTGTATCTAGCATAGAAAAAAAAGAGAAGAAAAAAAAAGGAATAGGTAAGGGTATTAGGCGTCCTTGGTAGCTATGGTTCACTAAACATTCATGAAAATAATTTCACAACAGCCAAGAATAACAAAACATGTCATCCATATTGGGAAATCATTTAGGTTTTCCCCCCCAACAAATTTCAAAAGCTCAAAATAAACGCAGTTCTTTTATAGTGTTTTATTGCATCCAAGGGCAGCTTAAAGGCACTCATTACTGTAAGACTGATCGTCTTTACGAAGCACCATGTACTATTGTAACAGTTTATTGGGGACTATTCTTCCTGTGTGGACATATTTGCTCTGGAATTTCAGCGATACCTCAAAAACGTGACTGCACCTTTTGAAGTAAAATTTTCACAGGTTAGTTTTATTGTATACATCCGTACATGTAGGTAGGATTAAAACAAACGAACGGTTCCAAAAACCAAAGGTATACTTTGCCTTGAAATACACAAGTGTCATGACCGAGATTTGAACCCACACTCTGCTGATCAGAAACACAAGAGCTTAAACCATCAACATTTAAATTGGTTGCTTGCCCAAAATGCCAAGGAAAAGCTTTATCAAATGAACATGGGGTATCAGTGGTGATCAAATTCAGTACAAACTTCCTGTGGCGTTAGATCCTGGGAATTATCAATAGTGTAAGAGCGCTTTGGTAGAATTATAGGGTACAATTCCTCTTACATTGTTCTGGGATAACTTGATTTCTGACATAAGCTGTTTCTTCATAAGAATCATAAATCACTTTCAAAAGATGATACTTCAATATACCAATTTCAAAGTGCCTCTAGGTACTGGGCAAGCTCTGTAGTCTAATGGTAAGACAGCTGCTCTAGAATGGTTCAAATCCCAGCCCAGTTATGCCTGTAGCTACTGGGCAAGCTCTGTGGTCTAATGGTAAGACAGCTGCTCTAGAATGGTTCAAATCCCAGCCCAGTTATGCCTGTAGCTACTGGGCAAGCTCTGTGGTCTAATGGTAAGACAGCTGCTCTAGAATGGTTCAAATCCCAGCCAAGTTATGCCTGTAGCTACTGGGCAAGCTCTGTAGTCTAATGGTAAGACAGCTGCTCTAGAATGGTTCAAATCCCAGCCAAGTTATGCCTGTAGCTACTGGGCAAGCTCTGTGGTCTAATGGTAAGACAGCTGCTCTAGAATGGTTCAAATCCAAGCCAAGTTATGCCTGTAGCTACAGGGCAAGCTCTGTAGTCTAATGGTAAGACAGCTGCTCTAGAATGGTTCAAATCCCAGCCCAGTTATGCCTGTAGCTACTGGGCAAGCTCTGTGGTCTAATGGTAAGACAGCTGCTCTAGAATGGTACAAATCCCAGCCCAGTTATGCCTGTAGCTACAGGGCAAGCTCTGTAGTCTAATGGTAAGACAGCTGCTCTAGAATGGTTCAAATCCCAGCCAAGTTATGCCTGTAGCTACTGGGCAAGCTCTGTGGTCTAATGGTAAGACAGCTGCTCTAGAATGGTTCAAATCCCAGCCCAGTTATGCCTGTAGCTACTGGGCAAGCTCTGTGGTCTAATGGTAAGACAGCTGCTCTAGAATGGTTCAAATCCCAGCCCAGTTATGCCTGTAGCTACTGGGCAAGCTCTGTGGTCTAATGGTAAGACAGCTGCTCTAGAATGGTTCAAATCCCAGCCAAGTTATGCCTGTAGCTACTGGGCAAGCTCTGTGGTCTAATGGTAAGACAGCTGCTCTAGAATGGTTCAAATCCCAGCCAAGTTATGCCTGTAGCCACTGGGCAAGCTCTGTGGTCATATGGTAAGACAGCTGCTCTAGAATGGTTCAAATCCCAGCCAAGTTATGCCTGTAGATTTTTCAACCGGAATTTGGGAAACAACTGAGTATACAGTGCTTATACACACATCGGTGTATGGGTTAAACACAAACAATATTCGCTTGAAGGAAAAGTCTGTCCATGAAAAAATAATTTGCAATGCCGTTTTCAAGCATTTTTCACTTTTCTATTTAATTTTAATGCAGGAATACTCCATCTAGAAACCAGAGACTCGATCAGCCGATATTCACACCGTTGGATCACATTTGGCAACGACACTGAAAGGATAATGGCGTTTTTGGATCATACCAGAAAATCCACTTCACAAAACACTTTAGAGTCAGCGAAAACAGCTCAAGAAAAGCATGTTAAGAATCTAGAAACACCTCCATTTCCAGATCCAAAAAGGATTACTGGAAACAAAAACAAAAAGGGCCCTTCTTATGTAAAGATGCAAAAATGGGGGATAGGGCCAGCCGATAGTGATACAGATGAGGAAAGTGACACTACAGATGAGGAAAGTGACACTACAGATGAGGAAAGTGACACTCCAGCTGAGCAGACTAAAGCTCCATTGGTCAGTAACTTCAACCCTGTGTTACCACAATCCCAAAATTGCCAAACAGTACTAAAAATTGTAACTATCAACAGGCTGAATGAAAATTCTCAGATCAAAGAAATTATACAAGATTTTACACATATTTTTATATATTATCAAAGTAATAAAGATGTTTCGATAAAAATAAAAAAATAGTGAGCACAATGGATTTACAATGATTGTATACAATCAAAACAAGAAAATTTTACAGATTTGAGGCTAGCAGTAAAAGCTTAACTCTTTAATCAGACATTTGACTCAGAAACAAAAAAACAGTGAATATACTATTTACATAGTGAGTAAATTGGATTTACCACACCTTCTGTAATCATGGTAATAAACGTAGGTTTTCATCACAAGGCATAATTTTGCTAAAACACAAATTGATTAACAGATTTTCTCAAAGAAACCTTTTGGTGAGTAAATCATCATAAACCATGCTCATTTTCCAAAGTTCATCTCCAGCAATTATTAAAAGCCTTTAGGAAATGTATTTTCTTGTTGCATTCAAGAAACTTTTGAAAGCTTTTAAACCTGTTTTCTTATTTGATTACTAATGCTCAATCTGCAGGACTACAAGGATCACATTTATGTGAACGTCCCCAGCAAATTGAAATTAAAGACTCGACCAAGAAACATTGTTAAATCACCCAGTATCAATGAACAAGATCTACACCTCAATCAAAAGACGGAAGCTGCTAAGGAGAATCCAAGGCCACAACCAAAACCAAGACGACAGACACTTTTGAAAAAGAAACAGAAAATTGAAGAACGTTTGTCATTTCCCTTGGAGCAAAAGCAAAGGGATCAGACACCATACAAAGAGATCACTGAAGTGAAAGAACTCTCAACTGACTCCAACAAGCAAAAGCAACATATAAAAATTGCTCCAAAGGTCAAGCCAAAGCCCCCCAAAAAACAACAGCCCTTGTCAGACCCAATGGAGCAAAAGCAAGATCAAAGATGCACGGATGATCTCACTCAAATGGTTAAAGCATCTAAGGTATCAGCTCCTATGATCACCCCAAAGCACACAAACAAACAACAAACACCTATCAAAAAGATGCCTGAAATTGAAGAACTGTTGTCAGAACTTCGTCGAGAGCATTTTGATAAGATCAATCCAAAGGTTAAAGCATCTAGAATATCAGCTCCTATGATCACCCCAAAGCACACAATCAAACAACAGACACCTTTCAAAGAGATGCCTGAAATCGAAGAACCGTTGTCAGAACCTCGTCGAGAGTTTTTTGATAAGCTCACTCAAAAGAATGAGGCCACTGAGATAACAGCTCAGAAGATCAACCAAGAACCAAAGTCAAGACGACGGATATCTTGCAGAGAGATCCCTGAAGTTAAAGTACCACTGAAACACACCACAGAGCAAAAGCATCATCAAACATGTACTGATGATCTCACTCAAAAGGAGGAAGCAACTGAGACGTCAGTTCCCAATATCAAGCCAGAGCCAAAATACAAACGGCAGACACATTACCAAGAGATACCTAAAGTTGAACCCTTGCCAGACTCCATGGAGCAAAAGCAACAGCAGAGATGTACTGATGATACTACTCAAGAGGACAAAGCAACTGAGAAGTCAGCTCCCATGATTAAGACACAGCCAAAACCAAGACAACAGATACCTTGCAAAGAGATCTGGCGTGAACTTGA
Organism: Leptasterias polaris; assembly: GCA_037783415.1. Taxonomy (NCBI): domain Eukaryota; kingdom Metazoa; phylum Echinodermata; class Asteroidea; order Forcipulatida; family Asteriidae; genus Leptasterias; species Leptasterias polaris. Next base: position 1,898,150 of record JAZGTN010000014.1, on the reverse strand, counting down.
AGAACCTCTGTCAGACTCCATGGAGCAAAAGCAACATCCAAGATGTGATCTCACTCAAAAGAACAAAGAAACTGAAATGTCAGCTCCCAAAATCAAGCCACAGCCAACACCAAGACAACAGATACCCAGCAAAGAGATCCAGCCTGAACTTCAAGAACCTCTGTCAGACTCTATGGAGCAAAAGCAACATCAAAGATGGACTGCTGAACTCAAACAAAAGAACAAAGCAAATATTATGTCAGCACCAAAGATACAGCCAAAGCCCACACAGAAGTATCAGACACCTTACAAAGAGATTCCTGAAGTGAAAGAACCATTAACAGACTCAAAGAAGCAAAAACAACAAAAACAATTTGATGATGATCTCACTAGAAGGTTCAAAGCCACTAAACAGTCAGCTTCAAAGGTCAAGCCAAAGCACCCACAAAAACAACCCTTGTCAGACCCAATGGAGCAAAAGCAAGATCAAAGATGCATGGATAATCTCACTCAAAAGGTTAAAGCATCCGAGATGTCAGCTCATATGACCACCCCAAAACACCCACTCGAACAACGGACACCTTTCAAAGAGATGCCAGAAATCGAAGAACCGTTGTCAGAACCTCGTCGAGAGTTTCTTGATAAGCTCACTCAAAAGGATGAAGCCACTGAGATAACAGCTCAGAAGATCAACCAAGAACCGAAATCAAGACGACAGATATCTTGCAGAGAGATCCCTGAAGTTAAAGTACCACTGAAACACACCACAGAGCAAAAGCAACATCAAACATGTAATCATGATCTCACTCAAAGGGAGGAAGAAACTAAAGATCCAGCTCCCATGATCACCCCAAACCAAACACAAAAACAACAGACATCTGTCAAAGAGATACCTGAAACTGAAGATCACCTTGAAGAGTTCAGGGAGCAAAAGCAACTGCAGAGGTGTTCTGATGATCTCACTCAAAATGAGGAAGCTACTAAAGATTCAGCTTCCATGATCACCCCAAACCAAACACAAAAACAACAGACATCTGTCAAAGAGATACCTGAAACTGAAGATCACCTTGAAGAGTTCAGGGAGCAAAAGCAACTGCAGAGGTGTACTGATGATCTCACTCAAAAGGAGGAAGCTACTAAAGATTCAGCTCCCGTGATCACCCAAAACCCAACACAGACAAAACAGACATCTGTCAAAGAGATACCTGAAACTGAAGAACACCTTGAAGAGTTCAGGGAGCAGTTGAAGCAGTTAATACATGGAGGATGTTGTGACATCACCAGCATGGTCGTCTCAAATCTTAATTTTGCAGGCCGCATGATGGACAAGAAAGGCGGATGTTTACAGCTTAAATCACACGGTGTGATGCTTTACATACCACCTGGTGCTCTTGGAGATGAACCTATGGAGATATTCATCTATGTTCAACAGAACTTGAAGTCATCTCATAACACTACATGTATGAAGAATGGGTTTGTTTCACCCATTGTTCATTGCGGAACCTCTGGGCTCAAGTTCAAAAGACCAGTCATTCTGACTTTCCCTGTCCATGTCACAGATTCATCTCAATGGGAGTTGACGGGGGTCCGTCAAGATTCTTCAACAAAACCATGGGCAGACATTTCTGACTGCTCAAGTGATACTATGCTGTTTAATGACAATCTTTGCACGGTAGTTGTTGATCATTTTACAGGATTTGGCGCAGTTGGCAGTCCTAAAGAATCACAAGCATCTCGTATGCTACCGCTCAGAGTCGGGGTCTTCGTCCCAAAGAATGATGGCATTGATCCAGTGCATGGTTGTCTGCAGTTACGAGTTCGTACCTGGGATGAATCTCAACAGACATGTGAAGTACGTTGTGTTTTTTTTAAAGAAAAATAATAATTAATCCATACTTTATAAAAATGGTTCAGTTACCCAACCCAAGTAAATAGCCAACATCAATTTTTCAAATGTTTTTATGTAACACTATGTTGCATTGGTGCAACAAAATTGTCAGCTTGGTCAAAAATTCAAACATGTGCATCTTGAACATACTTTTTCAGGGACAATTCAGAAGAATAACTGTTTTAAAAACTTCAATCTTTTTCCATCCATCCCAAATTTCAATTTAAAAAAGGAATGGCTCAAATGAAGCAGACATTTTAAACTCTCAACTCATGAGTTTTCAATGGCTTTTCCTGGCTTCCAGCAGGCAACTTTGTACCTGCAACAGAAGATAAAACTCTGGCTACGTCCCCACTGGGCATGGAAGTCGGCTATCGAAACAAGGTTGACCATTAACGATGGAGCTGCACAGAAATGTGTATATTCATTTTCCCCCTTATTTGTTTCCCCTGCATTTGAATTGAAATCTGTTTTTCAAATTTTGTACCCACCCCCGCAATTTTTTTTGGGGAAAATCTCAAATCTTAAACATTGAGTATTCTAAGTGGCCCCCTAAATCTTAAAAATGCTTTGCAACAAAATTGTAACCGCTACTCAATTCCTTTCAGTGGATCAAAGATGCTGAAGAGAACAGCACAGTAATGGACACACAGCGACGACTGTTCCTTAATATCTCTGAAGGTCAAAACAACGATGTGGATGTTGAGATTCATAGTCTGAATGAACAGTGGGAAGTATCCGACAAGAAACAGGCAAGAATTTAGGTGTTTTGAAGAATACTCATTCTAGGAGGCATTTTAATCATGTTGAGTTGAAATATCTCTTTGGAGCGCCACCTATTGGAATGGTCACAATCATCATCCGAACACTGCGAGTTAACTAATTCTGACGAGCAGGAACAGCCTGCACAATCTGTTGCACTTGTATCCCTATTGAAGTTAATCTCTCTCAAGAATCAGACAAATTCACAACAAATCCATTTAGGAATGTATTGATTTAGTAAGTGATCTGTGTTATTTGTGATCCCACGCTTTACCAATGGCCTTGAAAGAGCCCATAAAGAACAAGTAAATGAATCGTCCTGTATGGCCAAACAATTGCTTGAACTTGTACACTTGATTCATGAACATTTAAATGTACTTAACTTCTCCATAGTCTATAATAAATTTCATTACATTACGAGTAAGCTCCAGCAAAAAATTTCGGAGTTTGGCAACACAAACACCGCATTTACACTTGATCTGGCAAGGGCGATCAAAGGAGGATCAGATCCTGCAAGGGCGATCAAACTGATCGCTGACGCGTTTACACTTGAGTCTGATCTCGCATTGATCCACTTTGCCCCGCGCCTGTTGAACGGAAGTTCAACACTGCTCGTGTGACCCCATACAACAGCATCGGTCCAAGAAACAACGTAAAAACCACCAACAAGACTATAACCTTATAATACACTAATACTGCGACAAGAAAATACAAAATATTGAATATACAAAATGATTTTCAAATGCTAATGTAGGGCCAATGTTTTTCCCCGATCGCGGAAAACGGACGGAATTCCCAGATTCTGCCCATTGAAAATTCTCACCGAAATTGCATTTTCTCCCTCCCTTTAATCAACAGCCACACACAAATTAGCTTACCCCTGCTCTATATGAACACACAAATTGATCGGTCTCTCATAAAGGTCTAAAATCAACCGTAAATTTTTAACATTTTGTCGCCAAAGCAAAAACAAAATGGCTACCGGTCTGTTTTTGTCTTGAGAACGTGATGTGCAATATTTGACACCACAGCGGCTGTTACACGCTTCAAACTTATTTTTGTTGCAGCGACCAGTACAATAACTCCATGTACATACATTTTAGAAATTGCCAACTCCGGAACTGAAACGGCCGTTGATTTATTGAGAGTTTTTGAACATGAAACAGCAATTTGTTCATGTTTTCTTCAAACGGAATTTACACTTTCTGAAACGGAAAATCATTGGCCTTACATTATTAGTAATGAACACTATAATAAAGAGAAATGATCAGAAACACGAACGAGAAGGAAACAGGTCGAAGCATGTGGTTCGTCACGTTTGTTTCAGAACAGGATTGCAAATGGCAAGTACCATTTAATTCGTGTAATGTTCTTTTGTGCACATTTAATGCTGTTTTTACGTGTTGGAACCAGTGTACGGGAACGCTTGTATTGCACTGGTTGTTCCTACATGCTTTCGCGGGTTTTTTTTCAACTCGGCAACCCAGTCTGTTCGGGGAGACCGGAAGTCGGTGGGTCAAATTGCGGGGTCTGATCCTTCGTTGCGTTTACACTACGTTTTTGATCCACCTTGCAGGATCAGATCCTCCTTTGATCCTGCAAAATAGGGGGATCAAAAAGGAGGATCAGATCCTGATTGCTCTTGCGTTTACACTAGCTGTTGATCGCCCTTTGATCGCCCTTTCGGGATCTGATTCTCCTTTGATTGCCCTTGCCGGATCAAGTGTAAACACGGTCAAAATTGAAAAGTATACAGAGTGTTTACATTGAATTACTTGGTTCATTAAACTTAATAGATGACCAGTCAATTTGCCTGGGGGAGTCAGCAGCACTTCTGGTTTGTGCATGATCCAATTAACTCCAATGTTGGAAAAGGAATTTCATGGAGTTAACAGGTGTTAGTTGCCAGATGAAAAGGATGTTTTACTTTAGCCTATCTCTTTATTGGAGCTTTCCCTTTGGAATTTAATCCGGTCAATCCACAGGTTCTAATGTTGGACAGATTTCGAATGGACACTCGTGTGGATGAGTCATGCACTTTTAATTTGAAGCCAGTCCCCCAGAATGTTGCAGCTAACTATGAATATGATGATATGCAGCTAAAGTGTGATGTCAGAGTGTGTCAAAGGTCAGATGAAAAGTCTGCAGTGATCATCCGGCCAGTTCACACTATTGCAAAAAGACAAGGACATAGGGTATGTGTTGAAACTGAATTGATTATTATTAATTATCCCACAAGTGCTAGTTGAATATTTTGAAATATAGAACTTTTGCGTCCCACGATGCAGGGTATTCTTTTTCAGGAGCCAGAGCAAGCTCACAACATGGGACCAAAATTCATATGCCTTAAAACATTTTAAACTACATGTACATGTACACAACTCAAATGGGCAAAAACAAACAGAGTAGGCTAAGTCTACTGAAGTCCAATCATTAGTACCATCAAAAGTACAAAAGAGGAGTAAATACAGACATGAATATGTAATTTTTTTTTTCTTTTTGGAGCTTCCGGAGTAATATTTTACCTTTGAAAATACTGTTGTCACATTGATCCCTGACCTGACAAATGAAAGACAACAAAGGTTCTCATAGTAAGCACCAAGATTTGTTGCTCTCTTGTAAGAAAATATGAGTATTTGTTCACTGTGAATTGCTGAAACTGCCTGCAAGTCCCTGTGGAAAGTGTGCGGCACACAGAACCCAAGACCACCTGCATGTCAATTAAACACTTTTAAAGTTTGTTGTTACAGCAGTCTGTCAGCTTTTTCACTAGTCCATATTTTATAAGAAATATGGATTCTTCTCAACACTGCACTGCTTGACCACATGAAGAGAATTTGTACTGGCCCTCAGCTGACAACTGTAATTGGAGAGCTTTGATTCAAGAGCAAATGTCCTAAAGTTTTATATTACATAACACATGGTGATGAGAAGCCTTGTTGAATCCTACATTGACCAGGCTCAATTTCATAGAGCTGCTTTTAAAGCAGAAAATGCTGCTTAAAAAGTTTCTGCTAAGCAAACATTTGCAGGATACCAGTCACAGACTGTACATGAGAGAAATAGTATTTTGGCTGGTAACCATGTTTTGGTACGCATAGTTTTGTTGTGCTTATCTAATTTGTTTACTTAAGTAGCTCTATGAAATCGGACCCGTTATTAAATCCCACTGCAATCACTTAAACTTAAGAGATACATGTACCCATTGTAATTGAATACACAGGACCAGCGGGAAGGGCTGAACATGCAGCCGGCAATTGCAGATGATTCCATCTCTCTGACACACCAACAGTACGAGGAACTCTGCGAAATGCATCACAGAGACCTGGAAAACACGGAGCTAAATGCTCCAACACAATGCACTGATGGGACTAGTACAAGTCCATTGTTGTCTCAACCGAATCATGACACAAAGGAAAACAATGGGCACCAAGCTCAACAAAGTAATGATATTGAGGTTAGAAATGACGGAACAGGGTTTCATTGTCAAGAACGACAAACCACTGGAAGAATTGACTCAGACTGTTCTCATATGGGTCATAACAGCCCAGCTGGGAATAGTACCAGTCCATTGCAGTTTCAAACAGATGAAATCCCAGGGCCTGATCAACAAGTTGAAGAAGAACGCAAACATGAAACTGATGGCAAGCAAGAATGTTCTCATATGGGTAGTAACAGCCCAGACAAGAATAACATAACTCCATTGCAGTCTCAATCAAAGACTATCTCAGGAAGATGCCTAAATAAAAAAGTAAAACACACTGTCTTAATCCCAAAGTCAGATACCAAACGAAAGAACACAGAAGAGCTAAATGCTTCACCCAAATGTACTGATGATAATCAGCAGGACCAGGCTATAAAACCTGAAACAGAATGTTCTCACACACGCCCTAAAAAAAAAAAACATAAACGGAGTTGGAAAAACCTTTTTAAAAAAAATAAAAAATTGGGGGGGAAAAACAGTCAACCTGAACATGGTTCACCTCAACTTAAGCTGCAACAAACCAACACATCAAGTCACCAGAAAAAAGAATCCCCTCCCAGGGAAACAAATCTTTATCAGAGTTTACCTAAAAGGAGAAAATTAAGTAATCGACTCTCAAAAAAGATCAAAATGGGGAAAGAAAACAGAAAATCTAAATCTGATTGACCTCAATTTGAGCTTGAAAATACGTCCACATCAAGTCACCAGGAAACAGAATCCCTTCCTAATCTTTATCAGAGTTTACCAAAAGGAGAAAATCAAGTAACTGACTCTCAAAAAAGATCAAATGAGGAAGGAAAACAGTAAATCTGAATCTGATTGACCTCAATTTGACTTTACAAATATGATCACATCAAGTCAACAGAAAACAGAATTCCCTCCTTAGAGGAACAAATCTTTATCAGAGTTTACCTAAAAGGAGAAAATCAAGTAACTGACTCTCAAAACAAAAACAAATGGGGAAGGAAAACAGTAAATCTGACTCTGACTCACCTCAATATAAACTTGAAAATGCAACCACATCAAGAGAACAGAATCTAACATCCTGGGGAGGTACAGATAACAGTATCGATTGATGAAGGAGAAACAATTTCTCTAACCTCATGTTAAAATGGTGTAAAATGCCATTGTGTTTGAAGCCCTTCAAATAAGATAAAACTGTAAATGTGATACAAAAGTTTGCAGTTGAAAAAGCCTCCTCATTTAAATAGATGCTAAAAGATGCCCTTTTTCGTGGTGGCTAAGCAGGCGCTACAATGTACCTCTGCAGTGTTTTCGTTAATCCTTCAGCCTTAAGTTCTTTTAACATAAGCAACCGCTGATGACCCATATTGTTTGACCATGTTGTTTGACGCACACATTCTCACACAACAGAAAGGTTGTGTTCAAAGTTTGATTTTACAAACTCTATTATTACCTTGAAGGTCTCATTTTAGAGCAGAATAAGTTATAAAAATGATCTTACGTATTGAATTTACTTTCATATAGTTCGAAAATCATAAAATCTACCAAGTTCTAGGTCTTTGTTTCCCCAGTGTGTTCTGTAAGCTACCCTAAAACTCTTTTGCACACAACCATATGGTGCTCCATAGGTGTTGGGCACTTCGGATCTTTCCAATTTGTAGTGATTGCAAAATAACAACCCTATTTTTGTTTACCATCACTGGAAAGATCCGATCTTTCTCTTTCCAATGACAGTAAGCTTGGGTATGGAGGGTGAACATAAACAAAAAGTTGTTGGCCCTTGTGCTCATGCTTGAGGTATTTTGGGGTGTTTTGGGGCTCAAGCAAGTTATAATGCACTGTCAACTAAAGTCGCCCTTGGGGCTGAAAGGGTTAATGCTACCCCACCTGCATGAGAGGTGCTACTTTTGATCTGTGGCTGTTCAAATTCCATGGATTAGCTCCATATTTTTAATTTGCAAGCACTTAGGATCTTGGGGAAGAGGGAACATCAGTAAAATTTAGTTATAAGTAAATCTCTGTTTTAAATACTTTCCTGTGTAATGGCATTCTGTTATAAAGCCAGCTGTGTATGATAGATGATTTGTAACAAATCAATGTATGATAGATGATTTGTAACAATCCTAAAAACTAATAAATGATTACAAGATAAATTGTAAATAAATATCAAGTAGTAAACCACAAGGTAAACTACTGGTGCTCTACCAACTGAGATATCGAGCCCTATGTTGGTCGTCTGCCATATTAGTCATTATCAATGTTTGGAGGGGTGGGTGGGGTGGGGCTCTAAGGTTCAATAAATGGAGTCCACAGAAAGTTGGGGGAAAAAATAACCTCTCACTAGAACAGGGTAAAATGTTTTTTTCACCATAACACTTTATGGAAGTTTAGCAAGTTTATCCTCAGAGGAACTTTATTATTGGAGCAAGCGCCATGAGCACTTTCGTGGATACCGGCGCTATAGAAGACGTCATTATTATTGTTATACAGAGGTTACCCAAACACCCATGACATTTAGTATTTCCAATTAACATTGCAGTGCATGTGATTCTTCCAGGTTTTAGTCAAGATTGGGTAAAAGAGTGCCCAAATTTGCTGGAAATTCAAAAACTGTGTGTTCAAATTGTTCTCTAACAAATTTTTTACTGAGCAATATCCAAGGTATTTGGGGATTTTACTATCTTTGTGGGCAAAGCAAATACATTACGTTCCGACAATGTACACCAACAATACAAGTCATTGACATCTTACTTTCATGATTTTGACATCCTAAGATAAAATGTATCATGAAGTCAGCATCTTTAGATGTTGGCATCCCAAGACAAATTATCTCGAATTGGAGTAATCTTACATTAATGATGTCATCGTCCTGCAGTAAATTTTCTCAATATCTCAAAATGTCAGATGGCACTTCCAGAGCTCCATACTTTACCACTACATTTTGTTAAAACATTGGCAGTATTTTTACATCTCATATCCTATATTTAATCATTTCATTTAAAATCAAATAATCACATTGAATCATTAGGTACATCTTAGTACGTATTACTTAATTCACTTTAACCTCTTTGTAGTCTTGGGCATTGTTTTCCTGTGTTGTTCATGCATTGCTTTTTGTCTTTAAAAGCATATATGTCACATTCATGATGGTCAAAAAAAGTATCTTCAGTTGATTTAACCCAACGTACACATGAAATAACCAACCTGTGAAACTTTAAGCTCATCAGCCATTGGAGTCACAAGAAAAAGGTGAACAAAACTTAAATGTTTTAACTGTTTTCAAACATTGAGTTTGGGACCTGAGGGATAAAAACTTATTGTTTTACTAATTTCTTAAAAACTTCAGCAATTCAAGCAAACATATTTCAAAGGAAGTTTTCCACCATGACCATCCTTATACCACGTACATGTAACCTGTATAAAAATCTGTGAACATTTATATTTTTACTCTTACCAATGTTATGCATGCCCTTTAAACATTATATTTTGCTTCTTTAGTTTTAAATGTATCATTTATGTTGCTTGTATAAAGCCAAATAATACAATTGTCATGTGAATTGTTCTTCTTTTGTTTGGTTAATTGGTTGATAGTTTGACAAGTGCTGTTCTGATTTTGTAATCTATCTGTTTGTTGTTTGCTTATTTTCAAAAAAGGTATTCAGCATAATTATTACAATTTTGAGAGTAATGTATTTGTAATAATTTTCTGTTAGTCTGTTACACCTGCCTGTAAATCTTATCACAATTTATACAAACTTGATGTAATCAAACTTGATGTAATCAATTTACTGTGTAAACCCTAAAACTACAGTAATTCTTGAGTAACAACTCTTTGCATGTACATGTACATGTAGAGTCAAATCTTCATAAGGTTAGAGGGAAAAACTCAAAATAAATAGTTACATATAAGTTTGCAAACTTTTTGTTATGAAAGGTTATTGGGTCATAGATTGGTCTTTGAAAAAATAATGTTGATTTTAAGGCACAATTTTAAAGAAAGATACAATAGAAGTCACATTGTTCAGCTGAGTACAGTGTCTGCTTGCTCACCAGAAAACAGCAAAAAAATCAAAAACTTTGTTATGATCCAAAAAACTCCAAACTATCCGTGAATATAAATCACTCAAAAAGCCTGAATTTCCTCAGATGCAACAAAGAAATCAAACAAAGAAGGTGACACTGATGTAAAGAACACAGAATCAAAGTGATTTAATGATAAAACTACCTGCGGATAAGACGCTCGGCGGACAAGACGCAGGACCCTAAAATGACCCCAAAAAATTCAAACGTCAACAGAAAAGGCGCACCGCCGCATAAGACGCATGTTTAACAGCATACAGAATAACACCAGGCGCCACCCGGTGTCGGTACATTGACACAAAGACGTCATTTTGTTGCCTTTTGGAGCGTTCACAATATTCGAAGCATGAATGAAACCGTAACCACATGGGCGTGTAGAGCCATGCAGAAAAGACCAACGTAAATTGATACCGACCTTCGTTCATCCATTCAGCCAACGCTGTGCATTGTTAATAATATGAAGTCCGGCCCAATCAGCGGCCAGAAACGATGGTCCACGCACTGTCTGAAGATATTGCAACACGAACCCAGGCCCTCCCAGCCTGAACATCCAACGTCCCACAACGAGGATCCTTGCTGATAAAGACAGGTTACTTTATATATAGACGCGGCCTACCTTACGCAAATAATCCCGTCACACCCGGGAAGACGTAACAAAATGTTTCATTATATATATTTGTTTAAGTTTTTGTAATTTATTTTTTTTATATAAAATTCTTTTCCATTATTTCAAACCTTTAATTTGTTAATCTCGTTCATAAGATTTTGTTTTAAAGTTCTTTTTATTTATTTCAAACTTATAATCTCGTTCATAAGATATTTGTTTAAAACATCTCTCCTCTTCTTTAATAATGTTAGTTTTGTTTTCAAGGATCATTTTTTTATTTGATAAATGAAATAAACGAAACAGACACATGAACCATCTCTCAATTGAATATTTGAATGTTTAATCAAACAAACGAAAGTGCAATTCGTATAGGTAGGCCAACAAACATTGGTACTTAATTATCCCATCCTTAAATAGTACGTCAAGCCTAAAGCACACTTCGGAGATATTCTGTACAATAAAAACCCTCAAAGTTCACCACACAATAGAGGTTGGGTGAATGCCGTTTGTACAACAGCATTGACAGTAGTGATTGCAGCATTTTCGGAACGATTACGCGGCCGCACTGAAATACGTTTGTACGACGCCGACGTCTGTTGGACCGAAAGCACCAACGCATTGCGGCATTGTTGGAATGAAAGCACGGTCATGGGGGATCAACACGTTGCGGCATTGTTGGAATGAAAGGACAGTCTGGGGGATTGCGGCATTGTTGAAACGAAAATACGGTCTCAGTGTCTGGATAGTTGAGCCTTGTTTGACCGCATTATTGAGTAAGGATTCTTCACACAAAGACCGTTGATTTGAACTGAACAAAATAAAGGTATTATTTTACGCAGTGATCATCAAAAAAAAATCAATCGTCAGCAGACAAGGCGCATCTAAAGATAAGACGCACCGATGTTTTGGGGGTCTAAAAAGTCAGATAAGACGCGTCTTATCCGCAGGAAAATACGGTATCAACCACTTCAGTTACCGATTTGGTTTAACAAACGTTCAATGATTGCATGAAACAAGTGTACATTAAAATGGTTCTTATACAAAATAAGTATCTTACGGGCTAATACGTCAACCTGGATGAAATACAGGCGAGGATCACAGCAACAGAAGATACAGCGAGGATCACATACACTGGCTCTAAAACGATCAACTCCAGGGCGATAAATCAGTTCTTTGCCGAAGTGACTATATGAGCATCACACGGTAAACTCACTCCGACAAAATGTCCAGAAGAAGACGAAGCAACAACGGGTACACAATCTGACACCCGCCACAAAATATGGGGAAGAAGACCCCCAAAATACCGAACTGTAGATTAAGTTCGAAAATGTCTTTTCCGGAATTCAATTAAGCTCTTTAACTGCACTCCGTCAAAAGTGAACTCTATCACAAGCTCCTCCAACGAGTTAAAAAACAATCACAGAAGTCGTCCTTCCACCAGTCTGAGTATTTGTGTCCTGTCGAAGATTTATCCCCAGCCCGTATATAAAGGATTTGTGATTTTTCTGGAAAGTACTAAAACTAACCTCAAACCTCCTAGATCATTCTAGATCATTCACAAGAATCACAACGGATTAGCGCCGCCCACTAGGGTCAACGGACTTACACACAGAGAATGATTGACAGCGTGCGTTGTATACACATACATGTATTACATGTACACGCATTAGGGTCTCACAACAACTTTCATTTTCACAATAAACATTAAATTCATCCAGGCTTAGTGAGTGACAGCGGGTACCAACCCCGTCCCTGGCTGCAGCATACATTGTACATGTACAAAAGCCAACACCAAACTTGAGAAATCTTAGAACAGTTTCATACATGACTCAAAAAACAGATTCAAATGATTTTAGGTGGAAAATTACCAAAAAGGATTCCCTTTGAAGTAAACTTTTAATGGTTTTTAATTATGAAATATTATTCTACATGTACATGACCCTACCTTTAAATCTAAGTTAATATTTAAATAATAACAAGTTTAAAACTTGATGTTCCAGTTTTCAGAGAGTGCAGTGGTTAATCACAAATTCCCAATGCTGTTCTTAAAATGAGAGACTTTTGGGATGATAGGTAATAATAATAATAATAATAATAATATGGATTTATATTGTGCTTTATCACACCCAAGGGCGTCTCAAAGGGCTTCGAACATTATTACCCCTGGTTACTGGGCCATTTATTACATTTCTTAAACCATCTCAGCTCCCTGGGGAGTATACAGCCTGTGCTGCAATATGCGCTACTAAGCTAAATCAATCACAAGAACCATCTCTGCCCTTACAGCTGGTACCCATTTTACACCTGGGTGGAGAGAGGCAATTATAGTTAAGTGTCTTGCTCAGGGACACAAGTGTCACGACCAGGACTTGAACCCACACTCTGCTGAACAGAAACACCAGAGCTCGAGTTCGGTGCTCTTAACCGCTCGGCCACGACACGCCACAATGGTCAGTAGACTTAAAATAAGGGGATATAAGTTTGGAATACAGAGCAGATTTTCAATTGACCCATATTAAATTTTTATCAAGATTATTGTTATTATTATTATTTATTCAGTCTTGGTTCTAAGATGATAATGTGACCAACAAGCTATTAGCCAGCGATACGTCCGGGCGTCTTTTGGACGCCCAATTTTATTTTTGGACGCCCCGAAAAACTGTCGGACGCCCTTGAAGACGCCCTGTTTTTTGTACATAATAAAAAAAAATTACATCCGAATACCTGGAAATTGTAAGCAAAACGAACACAAATCCAAAACTATTACTACCTGCCAGCTGCAGTGAAGGTAACTTTATGCAACCAATTTATCTTAAATTTTATACTGATCGCCCATTCATTGTTTACCGACAAAGGGATCAAATTTAACATCAGACAGTGCCCCGACTAGTGGGAAGGCTTGAACAACCGCAAAGGCTTTAGAAACTATAGCGGTGAAACGCCACGCAGTAGACAAGTTTACAAAATACATGTACATGTACATGTATGTCGATGTAAAAAGCATTGTGTATGTGTATGTACATGTCGTGTACCTACCATAGTTGTGTGTGATAGATCGGCAGCACTCGAGACACACGTGTTGTAGACTTGATTTCAAGTCTGAGAATCAAGTCTGAGATAAGGGTTATTTTTCTGCATCAGCCACACAAAATCCCCCCGCAGATTGGCTATCACGCGCTCTAACTCGTAGGTTAAAGACGGAGGTTAATCCACAAGAGGGCGCTATTTCAGGCAATGCAGGTAGACTAAAAACCACGAGCACAGACTTGGAACCAAGTCTAGGCACGTCATTCCCGCTCTTTTCTGGCTGCCGCAACCTTTCAGTGCATATTAATGTATGCAGAACATCGCACATGCGCAGTGTATGAGTCAAAACGTGCGTGTCTGTTTGTATGTGTGAACCTCCCACCATGAGTATGGGTAATGCAGGTTTAATAAAGAATGCTCACTGCACAGGACAGTACTTCTTAAATGCTAACCTCCCTCACTATCAAACTATCCCTCGTAGTGGTACACTGTAAATGTACATGATGTACTAAATGTACATGATGGACATGTACATTGAAATGTTAACGATTGTTCGCGAGCTATTCGCGGGCTATTTGTAGAATACCGCAACTCGACTCTTGTACGGGGGAAATCAATATGAAAAAGCAGGCTATTAGCCAGCGATACGTCGGGGCGTCTTTTGGACGCCCTATTTTATTTTTGGACGCCCCGAAAAACTGTCGGACGCCCTTGAAGACGCCCTGTTTTTTGTACATAATAAAAAAAAATTACATCCGAATACCTGAAATTGTAAGCAGAAACGAACGCAAATCCAAAACTATTACTACCTGCCAGCTGCAGTGAAGGTAATTTTATGCAAGATACAACCAATATACTGATCGCCCATTCATTGTTTGCCGACAAAGGGATCAAATTTAACATCAGACAGTGCCCCCGACTAGTGGGAAGGCTTGAACAACCGCAAAGGCTTTAGAAACTATAGCGGTGAAACGCCACGCAGTAGACAAGTTTACAAAATACATGTACATGTACATGTATGTCGACGTAAAAAGCGTTGTGTATGTATGTATATGTACAGGTACATGTCGTGTACCTACCAGGGTTGTGTGTGATAGATCGGCAGCACTCGAGACACACGTGTTGTAGACTTGATTTCAAGTCTGAGATAAGGGTTATTTTTCTGCATCAGCCACACAAAATCCCCCCGCAGATTGGCTATCACCATAGAGCTATAGCTCTATGGCTATCACGCGCTCTAACTCGTTAAAGACGGTTAATACACAAGAGGGCGTTATTTCATGCAGGCAATTTGCAGGTAGACTAAAAACCACGAGCACAGACTTGGAACCAAGTCTAGGCACGTCATTCCCGCTCTTTTCTGGCTGCCACAACCTTTCAGTGCATATTAATGTTGGCAGAACATCGCACATGCGCAGTGTATGAGTCAAAACGTGTGTGTCTGTTTGTATGTGTGAACCTCTCCCACCATGAGTATGGGTAATGCAGGTTTAATAAAGAATGCTCACTGCACACCGTAATATTGAAGGACAGTGCTCCCTCCCTCACTATCAAACTATCCCTCGTACGCGTAGTGGTACACTGTAAATGTACATGATGTACATGTACATTGAAATGTTAACGAATGTTCCGTATATAATTCGCGGGCTATTTGTAGAATACCGCAACTCGACTCTTGTACGGGGGAAATCAATATGAAAAAGTCGTGACCCCGCCCAAACTTTAAAAATAATAATAACACTGCGCGAAATACTCTGATTCTTAGGGCTGTACGGTGCTGATTTCATTTTTTAAAACCCTTTAACCGGCCCAGACCCAAAGCATACGTGGAGTACAGAGTAAATGCAATAATAGTTCGGTGGTACATGCTTGCTGAAAATTTACCCCAACAATTTGGATGCCCTGTTTTTCAATCCTGTCAAATTTGGACACCCTATTTTCAAATCCTGGCTAAAAGCTTGTGAAAAAGTTGTGACCCCGCCCAAACTTTAAAAATAATAACACTGCGCGAAATACTACGATTCTTAGGACTGTACGGTGCTGATTTCATTTTTTAAAACCCTTTAACCGGCCCAGACCCAAAGCATGCATACGTGGAGTACACAGTAAATGCAATAATAGTTCTGTGGTACATGCTTGCTGAAAATTTACCCCAACCATTTGGACGCCCTGTTTTTCAATCCAGTCAAATTTGGACACCCTATTTTCAAATCCTGGCTAAAAGCTTGGTGACCAATAGAGGATCTCAGAACTAAGACTGAGGCAGAGAACAAGTACATGTAGGAATCCCACCTACTGCTCCAGTGTATCTATACACAAAGTTTTTGGATCCAATGCCATACAAAACCACTCACTACAAACGCTACAAGGACCAGAATACCCCACTCCTCAAGAGACAGTGATAAAATGATGACCTTACAAGCAAACCAACGCGCTGAAAACACTTTTGGCATCTTATGTAGGTGAACAAAAAACACAAATGTCTTACCTTGGCATTTCAGGCCCCTATACAACTCTACTCAATAAGACACTGTGAACCCATCACCACACATGCAACACACAATCCCACATGCTTGGAAAGCCTACATTACCAACAAATTTCATACTAATCACGTTTCTGGTAAAAACAGTTTTTATGGCGCTGTCCAATACAGTAACAGACTACATGTATGAGATAATTTTATTCTCTCAAAAGTTAAGGATTTAGTAGATAAAACTGTGACCTTCCCTGACCAATTCAAGAAGTCAATGACTCAGTGCTCAATTGTGCACAAGTGCTAAAAGGGTTTATTTGGGGTAATCGTCAGTCATGTCAATTGCAAAATCGTGATTTTTACGAGTCAGTATGTATCTGAAAGCTTACTTGTTATAAAGATGTACTTTATATCTGAAAGCTTACTTGTTATAAAGATGTACTTTATATCTGAAAGCTTACTTGTTATAAAGATGTACTTTATATCTGAAAGCTTACTTGTTATAAAGATGTACTTTATATCTGAAAGCTTACTTGTTATAAAGATGTACTTTATATCTGAAAGCTTACTTGTTATAAAGATGTACTTTATATCTGAAAGCTTACTTGTTATAAAGATGTACTTTATATCTGAAAGCTTACTTGTTATAAAGATGTACTTTATATCTGAAAGCTTACTTGTTATAAAGATGTACTTTATATCTGAAAGCTTACTTGTTATAAAGATGTACTTTATATCTGAAAGCTTACTTGTTATAAAGATGTACTTTATATCTGCAAGCTTACTTGTTATAAAGATGTACTTTATATCTGAAAGCTTACTTGTTATAAAGATGTACTTTATATCTGAAAGTTTACTTGTTATAAAGATGTACTTTATATCTGAAAGCTTACTTGTTATAAAGATGTACTTTATATCTGAAAGCTTACTTGTTATAAAGATGTACTTTATATCTGAAAGCTTACTTGTTATAAAGATGTACTTTATATCTGAAAGCTTACTTGTTATAAAGATGTACTTTATATCTGAAAGCTTACTTGTTATAAAGATGTACTTTATATCTGAAAGCTTACTTGTTATAAAGATGGTAATGGTAGTAAGCACTGTGAAGTTATTTTGTGTAAAATTTGTCCCCCGTTGATTAGAAGTCAAATAAACATTTAAATCTGAGAGTTGATGTTCGATGCAGTTGGTACCCACTGTCACCTCCCTAAAGTGGTTTGATTGACGTTCTTGTGAAAGTACCCTGACAAATCTTTGCTGTTTTCTCAATAAGTACATGTAGACAACGTTATTCAGCTGAATTTTTCATTTGTGACTTTCATTGCATCTTTCTTTAAAAAATTTCTATAAATGAGCATTACACAAAAACCAGTCTATGACCCTAACTAAAATATGCACCAAAATAACAACAGTCAACTTATCTCTCCCCAAATCAATTCTTTAAGGATGTGTTTATTAAATTGATTCGGACCTAGACATTGATAAACACGGACCTTCTTTGTTCAGTTTTCACAAAGAGAAATTGTGTTGCAATTAATTAGAGCCTACTTAATAATTCAACTTAACAAGAAAATAACATCAGATTTGCATTATTTCAAATCTCAAATGTCATGGTTAAAGGTATTAAACAGGATTAGTAAAGACAAAAACATCATTGTTTATTTTTATTCTGAAAGCTTACTGATTATGAAGTTCACAACAGCACAATTTTTTCTGTTAAAAATGTCCCTATGAATGATGTCATATTTGAGAAAACTGTATCTGAAAACCTATAAGAATTGCAACAGCTGATTTTGTTTGTTACAACCAAATTTAAGGACAGTATGATTACAGTACTGGCTGAAAATTGTTCATTGTTTTTCACAATTTTCTCCTGACTCACACAATTGATTAGGCTCAAATTTTGTTTGTGGTTGGTCATAAAAAACATGAAAACTGTCTATGACTATTTTGTCAGCTTCACCAATCCTGCGTAGTACCTTTAAAGGCTGAACAGTTTCTCAAAAGACAGTACAACTTTAATCACAGTTTTTCTCCAATCCTAAAAACTTTGTTGCAGCATGCGACCTTTGACATAAAAAAAAACCACTAGTCTATTCCCCAGGGGCCCACAGGGAATAATGACGGACCCTTCCACACTTGGATCGCTTTACCCCTGATCTACAAATGTACCCCGGCAAATAGGCATACCTGGGTAATAACCTAAAAATTTGAAATCTGAGGAACGCTACTGTCAGATGCGTTTCTCAGATTGTGTATTCCAATTGCCGATTAATCTTCCTGCGTGGACTAATAGCTCCGGATTTTCTGCAATATCTAACGGTGCCACATTTTGAAATTAAATGTTTACAGGTTAGTTTTATTGCATAACATTTACAAATGTATATGGGATTAATTTAATTGAAAAGTTCCATAACCAAGGTATACCAGGGGCAGATCCAGGATTTTCCAAACAGGGGGGGGGGGGGGGGATATGTACCATGCAGCAATTGGTGAATGCAGTTTGTGGCGCCTGCGAGCGCGTATTGCGAAGCCCTATAATGGCATGGGCTCTGTGCTGGGGCCCGCTTAAATGCTCCGAAACAGTTAGGATTCTAGATGCTCTGTGAGTCTGTGGTGCGATCTCATGCAATATCTGACCACTTTAACAAATTTTGTTTTAGCAAGATCATTATTTAAACATCATTTTCGAGTTAAAAGTCATTGAATCAGCCATCCTGAGTTATAAAATCAAAATGCAGGCTACATTGTACATGTACAATCAATATTCGACTCTGTAGTACAATTATAAACTTCATTAGTTAACAAAAAAATTGCCAGGGATTCCCCTCTGAGTGGTGAGCCCTTCAACAACTGGTGAGGGCATCAACAACTGGGATTCAACTAACTTCTCTCTTCACATTGTCCCAAATCAATTCTCAACACTATAATTATCAAATACAAACACATTGGGACCTTCCAACTCAAACCGAAAGTTAGAAATCCAGGGTGAAGGGGGTTATTCTATTGACAAAGACCCCAAAATGCAAATCTCGAGTAAACCTGATGAATAAGCAAGGTCGATTCACTCCACCTTACCGTCACAATGGATTCCAGTACCTACATTGTGTAACTTACATATTTTTTTCAGCAAAAGCTCAAAACATTTCCAGTATTGAAAGAAGTCAGACGTGTTCAAGAAAAATAGGTTTCCAAGCCCAGTGTTACACAAACTTCTTGGTTTTTAATTCAAGACTGAAGGTAAGAACATTCAAGAGTCCATCTCTACCAAAATGTTACATTTACACACAATCTGTTCACACATTTTTACAATTAATTTAATCGCTGTAAGCTACATGTCTGGCTCACTGGAAATTCATTCATTGAAGGCAGAGTGTACTTTTGGTAATTACTTCATGCGTTAATGACCATGATAAAAACTTGATTGGTAAAGAGCACTGAAGAGCTGTTGAAATTATAAAACATTGTTAGAGTTTTTAGAAACGACACCATTTAAAGTAATGTAGTTTTAGAGAAAGATTTAATTGTTCACCCCAAAATTTGAATGTGAGAGAGGCTTCAGGCATGAAGCTGATTCTCATGCATCTCAAAGCAAACAATTCTATGTAAAAAGAGTGTTTTTTCTTTCATTTTTTTTTTGCCACTTTGATGACCATCACTCAAAATTTTCACAGGTTTGTTATTTTATAAATGCATATTATGTTGGGATAGGCCTACATGAACTGAGGATAGTGGTAAAGTTCACAATTACCAACAATTAGACCACAGCAGTGCAACAATTTATAGCCCTGCTTTAACAAATAAAATCTAAATAGTTAAGTAAAAAACAACTTTGCTTAACAGAACAAGGTTATCGCTCAATATTCTATATCATGTTTATATTGTTCCATGACTGGTTCCCCTCACTATCAGAAACTTTTGGAACATTTTTATCTGCTTGTGCTTCTTTATAACTACATCTAGGCCCAATTTCATAGAGCTGTTTATAAGCAGAAATATTGCTCAACAAAGTTTTGCTTAGTAGAAATGAACAGGATCCCCCCAGTCACAATTTGTACATGTGGAATGTTAGTTTGGCTGGAAACCTTAATCTAGTAAGCATAATTTGGCTGTGCTTAGCTACTTTTTGTGTTTAAGAAGCTCTATGAGCAATTCAAGTTCGTGATGTACTCATAATTTTCCAATAGATAGAGTCTTCATGTGAATGGGGAAAAATTAAAAGTCTCTAACCTCACGTTAAATTGGTGTAAATTGCCATTGTATTTAATACCCTTCATCAAGTGCAAATTTGGCCAATCCAAAACATCTGATGATCATTCTGAAAAAAATGGGTTCCTACATATGTGTACGGGGATTGTCTGGTTTCATTAATGACTTGCATTAATATTCAATCACAATGTCCTTAAATTTCACCTTTTGATTGACCAAAATTTCCTCCTTGGAATGTAAAGATCCATTAGTTGTTGAAATCCATTGACCTCATGTTTCAAATTTCACTCTGAAAAAGTCAGTTATGAACCAAAACATCCCCGTAGAAAAATGTAGAGAACCATTTTTCTCAGAATGATATCATACGTATTGGATGTAGACAAATTTTGCACTGCGAGCAAATGGAACGCAATGGTAAGAGACTTGCAAAGTTTACTGTCCCACTCACATGAGGACTCTTTCTAGTGGGAAATGAGTACATCACAAAATTGAATTGCTCATTTCCCTTCCTCATAATATGATGTTTTCTGGACATACTCGAAGTAAGAATTTTAGGGCAATTTGTAGACAAAAAATTATCTTGAAGTACAGTAGGAATACATTAAGTTAAAGAGGGCTCTAAGATAACATTCAGTTCGGTGATGCATTCAATTTCCAATAGATAAGAGTCCTCATGAAAGTGGGCCAAAAGTCTCAGGTTAACATTTTAACTCAGGTTAAAATTTTAGCAAACTAACTCCAAGTGGGAATACTAATGTGACCTTGTTTAAAATGTGCTTGTTTATCATTTAATTGTATTTTTCGATAGTCTCACACTTCTTAATTTCTTTGTAATTATCGATCAAAAAAAAGGCCCCAACCTGAAAGTTTTGAAAAACTAGCTGAACTTCTGCCATTGGCAGCGCACATCAAAATGGCATTACTTTGACGACATCTGTGGGATGTTGCTTTGCAATCGCAAGAAAGCACCGATACAAAACTGTTCACAAAACTTTCTGAAACGCACTGGAGGATGGGAGTCGAAATGATTGTTTTTTGCACAATTAAAATTAAATAGGAGTAAATAGGCACCTGTGAGGGTAGAGATAGTTGATGTGAATGATTAGCAACCTGTGCACCTCTTTGGTTGTACTTCATGTACTTTGAAGGAGTTCAGATGGTTTAAGGAATGCATATTAGACAAAGTATACCTTTGGTTTTTCGAAGCGTTTGATTGTTTTTAATCCTACACATGTATATAAATGATGATATATACAAGAAAACTAACCTGTGAAAATTTCATTTCAAAAGATGGTTGTGTTTTTGAGATATCGCCGAAAATCCGATGCGATTAATGTATGTCCACGCAGGAAAACTAATTTATAATATGAATACACAATCTGAGAAGCATTTCTGATAGAAACGTTTCTCAAATTCAAATTTGGGGGCATAAAAACTGATATATTTGTACATAACCACAACACTTCATAATGAAATGTTTCTCTAAAAGCTTTATACTATCGAAAGCTTCTGTAGACTTATAACCAATAGGTTTTTATTGCCATAATTTTTAAGAGTGTTTATGAAACGTTTACCTTCCCTTTAAGGTACAACAAACTGGGATAATAACTAATATTGTAAGGCAATTTGATACAGTACATCCACAAAACTGCTTAATAGTTGTCTAATATTATTTTGACTTTAATAACAAAGCACTGCATATGATTGGTTTCTGAGCAAAAATATTTACCCACGATTATGAACATACACAACAATTCTAAGCTACATGTAAAGTGTCACAAATTGTCCCACATGAAAAAAAAGAAATACATTGTATCTAGCATAGAAAAAAGAAAAAAGAAAAAAAGGAATAGGTAGCTTAAAGGGTATTAGGCGTCCTTGGTAGCTATGGTTCACTAAACATTCATGAAAATAATTTCACAACAGCCAAGAATAACAAAACATGTCATCCATATTGGGAAATCATTTAGGTTTTCCCCCCCAACAAATTTCAAAAGCTCAAAATAAACGCAGTTCTTTTGTAGTGTTTTGTAGTTGCACAAATTTGTGTGCTTTCAGATGCTAATAAAAGGCTTCATGCATGAAGTCTTTTATTATTTTAGTGAGAAGTTACCTCTTTCTCAAAAACTACGTTACTTTCAGAGGGAGTGGTTTCTCACAATGTTTTATACTATCAACAGCTCTCTGTTGCTCGTTACCAATTAAGTTTTTATGCTAATATATATTTTGAGTAATTACCAAACGTGTACAGTGCCTTTAAGGACAGTGTGATTACAGTACAGGCTGAAAATTGTTCATTGTTTTTCACAATTTTCTCCTGACTCACACAATTGATTAGGCTCAAATTTTGACAGGTTTGTTATTTCATGTACATGTATGTGGTTGGTCATACAAAACATGAAAACTGTCTATGACTATTTCACCAATCCTGTGTAGTACCTTTAAAGGCTGAACAGTTTCTCAAAAAAAACAGTACAACTTTAATCACAGTTTTTCTCCAATCCTAAAAACTTTGTTGCAGCATGCGACCTTTGACATAAAAAAACCACTAGTCTATTCCCCAGGGGCCCACAGGGAATAATGACGGACCCTTCCACACTTGGATCGCTTTACCCCTGATAATAGCTAGGCATACCTGGGTAATAACCCTAAAAATACATGTTGATCGAGAGTGATAATATGCCATTGACAAAAGCCCCCAAAATGCAGTACATGTATGGTCTGAACTTAAATACATGTACTTCCTCATCCAAAGCTCAAAACATTTCCAGCACTGCAAGAAGACAGACGTTTTCAAGAAAAAGAGGTTTCCAAGACCGATACATGTCTCTCAAACTTCTTGGTTTTCATTCATCACAGATGGTACATGTAAGTACATTCATAAGTTTATTTCAAAAGCCTGAATTTTTTTTACGTTTGGTAAAAAATTAATGGCAATAAAAACTTCATGGATTTACAGCAGCTTTCAATTAGCTTATTGAGAACCATTTCATTTTCGGAGCAATGTGGTGATGGAAAAAGATATCAGTTTTAAAATCTGAGGAACGCTACTGTCAGATGCGTTTCTCAGATTGTGTATTCTAATTGCGGATTAATCTTCCTGCGTGGACTAATAGCTCCGGATTTTCTGCAATATCTAACGGTGCCACATTTTGAAATTAAATGTTTACAGGTTAGTTTTATTGCATAACATTTACAAATGTATATGGGATTAATTTAATTGAAAAGTTCCATAACCAAGGTATACCAGGGGCAGATCCAGGATTTTCCAAACAGGGGGGGGGGGGGGGGGGGGGGGGGGGGCGGTGATAAAATATTCTTTGATTTGATTTAGCAACTAAATCAATTCATAAAATAATGTTTTATACAAATTCAATTCTATCAATCATAAATAAGGCCTACATGTAGGAAGCCTTAGGTCCTTTTGATGAAGTTTAGTATTCAAGTTACTACAAAGAACTAGGAGTACTAACTGTTATTTAATCTACAATGAACAAGTGAAAACATAGGCCTAATCTTCAGTGACAGCGCGATCGAGCAACAATAACATTAATGAGCAACAATAACATTAATGGACAACAAGGTAAGGGTAGGCCAAGAGGCCTAGCCCCCCTCCCCCAGCCCTGCATAGGTATGAATAGGGCCAATCTAGTTAATATCCTTGACCCTAGCACCATTGCAACATTTTTGTGCCTGATGTAATTTTTAATCAGGTACTTTGTCTATCATGAACTTACTGATCGAATGCTGCTGTACTAATAGATAGCCCAACTGCTGAATTTTGTTTTTAAAAACATCACGGATTTGGGGGGGAAATTGATTGCCTTTTGAGTCGCGAGTGTGAATTTTTGATCACGTATTAACAACTTGTGCGAGAACCATACTTGTTGGGTTCCCTCCACAATTTCACAACATTTATACGATCAACTGCTGCGATCTAATGGTTTACTTAGCGCGCTGATCACAGTATCTCTTTGCGCAGACGAGCTTGAGATGAGCACCGCATTAAACAAAAACTATTTCACAAAACCTTAATTGATCAGTTGATCGTATAACTATTGTGGAGTTGATGAGGGAACCTGACAAAACATGGTTTTCGCGCAAGTTAATAATAAATTATATGAACAAAAATTCACAATCGCGACTCAAAAATACAAAAAATTAACAATAATAATTATGTGATGTTTAAAAAAAAAATAATCAGCAGTAGGGCTTTTTACAAATACAAGTACAGTTCGATTGGTAAGTTTCATGACACGGATTGGCCCTATTCATAGGGCTATGTCTTCACTAATCTTTTAATAGTTTTCGAAGTTCATACTGTAAAAGTCACATTGCATTTAGCGCGCGCGCGTGCTGACCTCTAGCCAGAAACTTCTTTGCACAATGTACACACACAGGTGGTATGGTCGACTCACGCTGCAGGTGATTGATCTTCACCCCGGACCCTGTCGATCAATATTTCGATACCAAGCGGATACTATGGAAAGTTAAATGATATTTCGATATCAAAAGAACATAGATTATGTATTCAACAAACAAGTCAGAAAATTTAAATTAGATCCTCTCAAATCATGTCCCTGTCTCATTAAATATGTGAAGAAAAATTGACTTCAATCCCTGCTAGATAAATGGTACAGTCCAACATCGCACTATCGCTAGCTACATTGTAGCTGAAAGCAGATCTTGGCGGAGATGTTCATGAGAAAAACAATTTGTTTGGTCAAAGGTATGGGTATAGTTTCACCAATACTCTTGAATGACCAATCAAAATGTAGCTTACAAAAGTAAATTATTAAGTTAGCATTTGTATTCAGAATGAAAATGCCCGCCAGGCATGTTCAGGTGTTTTGCGCTTATGTTCAGTGTGAGTAACACGCTGTATGTCCATCAACACAGATTCACGTTGTCGTTTAATTCCTCATGAGACAATGTCTGTCAGTGAAATATTAGTGGTCCACAAATGAAACAAAGTGTAAGAGGTAAGGGTTATTAGTAGCTTTTTAGAAAAAAAAATAACAGGTATGTCAAAAAATAAATAACTATCAATTAATACTTTTTTAACAATCAGTACATGTACATAAAATGATAAGATGTTCTTTCACTCCTTTTACATGTAAGCTTTTATTTTAACAAAACAGCTAATCAAATAGTTATTGGCCTGATGTTTTGACGTTAGCAGAGTCTTTCTAGAAGGTTCCATAATTCAACCTTCAAGTCCCTGTGTTAAAAACAAGTTTACTCAAAATTTCCCTACATTTTTGTTGCGAAATTATTGTCTGCACAGATGCAAGGAAGTCCTCATTGTCAATAATCACACCAAACAACCAGCCTGTAAAGGCTCTCTCCTCCTCGCTAGGTTTTCCCCATTCTGTAAAGTTGATTTTTTATTTATTTTTTCCTAAACAGGACTTGAAATTTGAACATTTGAAGGACATACCCTAATAATAATAATAATAATAACTAGTTCTTATATAGCGCATTTCACAATAACGTCTCAATGCGCTTTACCCTCTAAGCATAACATTGCATTATTTTGGAGTGAAGCATTTCAAAGAAAAACATTTGTTGAGAAAAATATCAGGTGCAGATAAATACAAATACTTCACACTTAAAATCTTTTTAACAATCAGTACATAAAATGATAAGATGTGATTTAATTCCTTTTAAACTTTTTACTAAACCTAAAAAGAAATTTAGCTGTTGCCAAATGCTTACTAATCAAAAGGTAAAAATACAACAAATTGTTTAATATTTAATGGCCTGACGTTTTGTCCCTGCACAACACACATCTGGTGTAACACTAACAGAAGCAAAACCTGTGAGCATTTTTTAGAATATAATACTAATACCAGAGCAACAATGAAAATGCAAAGAAAAAAGTGAAGGTCGCATTTTTGTAAAATTCTGTAGAATCTTAAGCTAAAAGGGACTTTTGTTGCCAAGTTTTCAGTTGCACAATTTTTGGGGGGAATTCCAAAATGATGTTGCAGTGGCGGCTGAAAAGGGGGTTATGGGATGTGTTGTTGCTGGGTTTTTTTCTTTCTAGGTTTTTTGTTATATTTGTTTATGACTGTTTAATGATCCATAAATACCAAGCACTTCCTAGCACCCTTTATGCTACAATGTATACATATTCCATTGATTTTCTACATGTAGGCTAGATATTTCTATTTTGAACAGCTTTTAGAATTAGAGTGTGCACAGCCACAGCCATGGATAATTATTTCATTTTGTTTACCTGTACAGCCCTGTATAAACAGATTTGAAACAAGAGATGTAGCAGTCATTTCAAAGTTGTTTATAAGTTATTATATACATGTGTACATGGCTTTATTGTCCATATACATGTACATGTAGTAATAAAAAGTACCTAAGTTTGTCACTGTAATATACAAATCACGAAAAGTGTTACTCGAGTATACTCTGCATCTTTGTTGTGTAGGCCTATATAATAATTATTGTGTGACAAAAATGTGAGAAAGTTTAGAAAATCATTTGATCAAAGTTGACTTAGGTGAGAGGACACTTGTCTTTGCTTCGAACTCACTCCAGTAGAAAAATGTTGTCGCAATTTACTCTTTTGTTTTAAAGCATGAACTTGATAAATATACTGAAGTCCGCACATATTTTCTGTCACATTTGAGCTTGATGTGCAGCATGCATTACAATGGTAAATGCAACTTGTGTGTCAGTTCATGAAAACAAAATTGTCGGTAAAACTCTTGTACATGTAGCTTGGAGACTTCACAAATATGTACATGTAGGCCTTGACGAGTGTTATATAAACATGTTAAAAACTGCCAACTCACATCGCACTATCGCTAGCTAGCTGAAAGCAGATCCCGGCAGAGATGTTCTCAGAAAGGAGAAGTAATTATATTGGAATCGATTTTCTTTTTTACTTACATTGTACATGAAACACATTGATGCATGAGAGATTCTTGGAGATTACTGAGAGCTCAGAAGAACACAAATTGAAATGAAATGCTTCAAAGTCAAGTCCTTGTCTCTTCTTCCATGACTTGTCTGAAAGTCTGAAACAGAGAAAACCAAATTTGTTGAAAATGTTATGAATGTTATTTGATATTACAATGCTTCCCTAGACCATCAACAAATTAAATCTTAAACTTAAATGCAATAGTATTGCCCTTAAAGAGCATAAAAAGGCTATACAACTCAATTTTCAAAGACTTGTTTATAAAATTATTTGGACAGACATTTGATAAACAAGGCCAGGGGAATTTTTTTTTAAGGAGATGATTGTAAACAACCAAGTATCTTTCTGCACTCAGAAACCGTGAAATTCCAGCGTAGGTGGATTTCATGCATTTGTCAAAAAATCTCCAAACCATGAAAAACAACTTTGTTACAATTTGAATTGGCCAAAAAAAAGAAAATACATGTTTAGTGTCCTGCCTTTTTGAAAAATGTAAGGAGGATGGCCTTTTTTTTAAATGGCAGCTAGACACATTTTTCAAAAAACTGAAAGGGCTGTTTTTCAACTTCAAGATGGATGCCAGTTTCAAAATGGCCGCCACTTGGACTAAGGAAATTACATACATGGCTTCTTATGGGTAAGATACTGTAACTGTACCCATGAGACCAAAAATGATGTCTAAAACTTGAATCCTTTTTTTCTGTAAAAAAAGGCGAAACAAGCAGCAGTTGGCCTCTAAAAAGGAAGCGGGCGGGGATGCTAAACATGATGTTTTTATCTTGCCTTAATAGCAAGTTACATGTACCACTTCATTTGCATTTGGACTAGCGATGTGTATTTCCTCAATGAACTTACTTCACAATGGATTTCAGTACATTACTGTAAATGTACATGTAACTTCATTTTGTTTTTAAACCTACAATATAATATAGATATGTACAATAAAACTAAGCTGTGAAAATGTTTTCTTCAAAAGGAGGTTGTGTTTTTGAGATATCGCCGAAAACCAAGCGAATATGTCGGCACAGGAAGAATATTCCCTACAGGAATACAGAATCTGAGAAACGTTTCTGACAGCAACGTTTCTCAGATTCAAATTTTGGGGCATAACACCCGACATCTTTTTCCATAACCACATTACTTCGAGGCGAAATGATTCTCAAAATGCTTTATAGGCTACTACCAAAAGCTGCTGTACTTCTTTACACGTGAGTTTTGATTGCCATTAATTTTCAAAGTCGTTACCATCCATAAACGGACCCTTTTAAGAGATCAAAAATAATTTTTTGTCACAGAGACATTACTATGAGAAATAGAGTAGTTAGTAAAAAAGAAGTGGATACTTGGTTTTTGATTTAAAATTAATTTTAAAATCACTTTTCTTTGCAAGCTGCAGCTTCTTGTGTATGGCCTGGGGTGCGTTTTTGCGGTCCTAACCAACTACTGTTTTGGTTGAACTTGGTGAAGTCTTCGAAGTCCTTGCTGTTGACGTATAAATGATCAAAATCAAATAAGTGGTTCAGAATTTATGATTTTTAAAACATTAAAAAACAACTTCCGACTTTAACCGGAAGTCAAGGTCAAACAGGGTCACATAATGTGTAGGGCATAATTAATTTATTACGACCTTGCAGATGATGCATGAATTGTAAAAATTCAATGTGTGGTTCAGCAGTTATGAATTTTCAAATATCAGATGGACCACCTCTGGGATGCAATGCGAAACATATTCCTAAATGAACCTACTTCTAAAAGAATACGCTTGAGAAACATCATTTAAATTTTGAGTGGCCAGGGCAAGGTTGTTTAAACGTTAATACGCTATCGTGCGTCGTCAATGCAGGTCAACTGATAGGTGCGTGTTATTGTCCTTTTTCGACCAGATGTAAAGGTAAAAATGTTGTCATCTCTGTGCAAAAGTTTGAGCAGGCTTAACGGTCGACACCCTGATACAAAAATTATGCTGAAATAATCAGTAGTTTTAAAGGTATTATACAGGATTGGTAGAGCTGACAAAACAGTCGCAAACAAAGTTCATGTTTTGTGTGATTAACCATATACATGAAATAACAAACCAGTGAAAATTTCAGCTCAATTGGTCATCGAGAAAATAGTGAAAAGAGACCTTATGACGCGTTTTCTGTTTTTCAAACATCGAGTTTATTATCGCGCGCGATAAAAACTATTGTTTTACTCATTTCTCAGAAACGATAGCATTTTAGGCAGAAATATTTTAAGGAACCCTTTCTACCATTACTTTAAATCATGTAAGTTATGTGTGAATCTGTGAACATTTGTGTTTTTCGATCTTACCAATAGTGTACAGGGCCTTTAAAGATATGAATACGATAAGATATTTTGAAATTTTCAACTTCCGGTTTGAACCAGAAGTAAGCTCAAATGTTTTAAGGTTCTGTGTAGCATTTGTCAAGCTCTGAAAGACCTATCCGATGATGTGTAGATTGTCAAAATCCGAAAGATGGTTCATGAGTTATGATTTTTACAAATATTAAACTTTGATTTATTGTAATTCGATGCCCGATGACGTCACCATGACGTCATTACGTTTGTGTCGTCTTGATACTAAGGTTCAGCTATCTGTTGAGTTTCAACGTTCAAATCAATCTCAATCTTGAGTTATTCCGTAGATAAGCTCGAAAGTTGTTTTTTGAAGGAAAAAAACCAAACGCGAACTTCGACCCAGGGTAACGACCCGGAAGCTAAGGTCGTACGATTTTAGCGTTAATTTTTCAAATGTTGCCCCAGTCTTGCCTTATCAGATGCCCAAGTATGAACATCATAGCTTTCATATTCGTTGAGATATAGCAAAAAGTCATTTTTTCACTTTAAAAACCTTGTAATTCGAGACCTGATGACGTCATCATGACGTAATTCAGTTTCAAGGTTCAACTAAGTTTCTTTTTTGAGTGAAATGATAGAGAAGAGTTGCGTGGAAGAAGAAGATTCTGAAGAAGAAAAACAAAAACAGAACAAAAACAATAGGTGTTCGTGCACATTTTGCACGAACACCTAAATAGTATCAAGTTTGTTGAAAAGAAATTTTTTGAATTAAACTTTCAAAACTGCAGCAAATAAAAATGATAAATTTAAACTCAAGATTTTCTTTACACTAAGTCTGAGCACTTTTAGGTTCATACTTTTTTATTTACTGTTGCAACAAACTTAAGTTGGGCATTTTTATCACATTTTGCTAAAGGTTACTGTCAATTAGTAATTTTAGACCTGAATCATAAATGCAAAGAAGAAAGTATGAATTTTATATTTTCAAACTCATTCTAAGGTATTTTGCAAAAAGGTGATTACCAACTTCCTCTTTCGCAATATTTGGGAAAATCCCCCTTTTTGGTGAGGTAAGGCTTTTTTGTAAGTTTCCTTTCATGAGTGTTCAATGAGCCATACAGGCTCCATAGCAAATCTGTTTTTAGGCTACATGTACATGTAGATGTATATCTGTTTTTCATCCGGGATAACTTTTGAATCTGTACATGTCTTTTTCAGGATGGGTGTGTACATTGCACATTTGTAATCATGCATAAATACTTTGTTTTGTCATCTTGCTGTAAGCAACTGGGGCTCATTTTCAATAAATAGTGCTGCTAACTATAAGCACATGAAAAGGCAAGCTAACATTGCCACGCTTACTGTAAGCAAATTAATGCTGTATAAATGTAAATCCAAGGTGAATGAACAAGAAGCTGTCCCCTAATTTTACACTACCATGCTTGAGCAATGTTCATTCTTATAAAAATCAGAAATAGTTGCTTTCCGTCGAGCAGCTTTATAAACTTTGACCAGACTTAAGCAACTGATAAATGTTGTTCATTTTAGAAGTGTTTCTTGCCATATTTTTCATGCACAAAATAATCATGAAAATAACAGGTAAGTATTTTACAGCAAACGGAGGCCATACACAAGAAGCTGTAGCTTTTAAAGAAAAGGATATTAAAGTAATTTCCAGATTATTTGTAAACTAAAGAACAATTATCCGATTGATGTGAAAAAAGCTTCAACTACCACAAACAAAGTTAACTGTTGTAATAAATGCATCATGGGTAATGTATTTTTTCTATTTGTTTTAAATCTTTGAGCGAAAAACCACAATTAAGTAAAATGGGATTTGATGCTGTGACCTCCATATTAACATGCCATAGAGCGTGCTAGCCCTATTGTTGGCAGTTTCCTATTGTCAGTATCTGTATGTGTTTCAGGGGAGGGGGTTGCTGGTAAGAAGCCATTTACACTGCTGTCGTTAATACGAATATCATGTTCTACATGTTTTCTTGGTTCACCAATACATAAAATTACATTTACCCAGTAGGTTTTCTCTTGTGATTAATTTCTTGATACTTATAAAAATATAAGTAAAAATAAATATTATTGTTATTATTCATTTTTTTTTATTTATTTAATAATTTCTTCATGCAAAAAAATTTAATATTTATTTTTTTACTACACCAATTTGTGGTCATCACTTATAGTCAGTTCCTGTCTGCCTGTGTCCTGTGAAAAAAATACACAGGCTTTTTGGGTGAAAAGTTTGTTAGAAGTTAGGGGTCTTGTCAAAATTAATCCGGGACAGATCATCGGACAGCATGTATCCGATGCCAAGTTTTCATCGGAGCTCCATCGGACTGTATTTTTATAGGGGACATGGTTCTATCTGCTGAAAGTCACAACTTGTCCGGAACACCAACAGGCCCTGTGCCAGATGCACCCCGCTGAGTGATTTGTGGTTTGCTCAGTTGATTAAATTCTGTACAAACTGTAGCCTTGCTCAAGGCGGTCGCAGTATCACTCCGAAAAGACGCCGTAAAATCCACCACTAGCCTATACACAAGCACTGTGCGTAATGTTTGTATCACATCGCACGACGCCCGTACTACTACTGTGCGCAGGTCATCCGCACTCGTATTACTATCCGCATGCGGAGGCCGTAGGCCGACAGCCTTGATACGTCTGTATCTTCCGGGTTTAATGTGTTTCCTGTTTTTATTTCCGCTATAGCCCCCCCATTTTCGTCCACTATTGGACGAAAATGGGGGGGCTAGTGGATATGCTGGTATGCAGATCATGAATATTTAAATCTTTCGTTCGGCCGACTGCAAACAGCGCAGAATGGGAGGCAAATGAATGATTCATTTTCGACGGTCCAATCACAAGCTTCCCTCATTATGACCTTTGTACCATGCTTCCACATGCACACGATTCGAACACCGCGTGGCCGTTGAGACTGGGAGACTGGTTGGACGAGTCCATTTTATCTGAGGGTGATGAAATCTGCAAATGTTGTAAACACGTAATCTTTACACTACGAGAACATTCGAAAATGATTATTTTCACGTTGTTAACTGCTTTAGTAATTTGAATAAAAAACTACAGGCCCTACTGTTATGATGTTAGTGCTGATAGAGAAAGAATTTCAACGATACGATTTTCTTTTTCTTTGTTAACGGTAAGCATCTCTTTTAAAAAAGGAGTGTACTCAAACCGCGATTGCAAATGATTGCGCAATGCCCCCCCCCCCCCATCCTATTAGTAAACATGACTTCCGCCACTGACCAATGGGGTCTTGTCTGATGCACGCATTATAGTAATGACCCTGGCTAGCTCAAAACAGAACCATCAAGGCGTTGATTCAGATAGTCTACGTGTACACATCTCACACCACGCAAGCACTGCGTTACACCATGGAGGAAGAAATCTCCATGGTTACACACACATCCAGAGACTGCACATATAGCTCGGGTGCATCATGGGTATCGCAATGGCGCAATAGCGCAAAGGGGAACCAACTAATCTAAAAAGACAATTAATAAACGAAAGTAAAACTCCAACGCCTTGGTCAAGGCTATACAAACTGCCGTTTGGAGTGAGCTTCAAGGTTTGGAGGTCATTGTGTGAAGTGTGAACAGAACTTTCTGTGTCCCCCAAATAATAACCCTTATTCTTGTAAACTGTTGTTAAATAGTTTAGCCAGATTTAAGGATAAAACTGAATGAAATTTATCATAAAGTGACAACATTTACATTATATTGATCAATCAACCATTATATGAAAAACTGGGCATCTAACTCCTTCCGAAGGCAGCGACCCATTCATCACGGGATATTTCCTTCAAATTCACGCACTCATAATTGAATAAACTTGTCAGATTGCTGGACACTTTTGCAAGTATTTATATTATCCTCTTCTAAATTTCCACTCAATAATGAAACGGTAAACTGGTTGGTTTCCTGGGCAGGTCTGGCCACTTTTAAAGTAACTTTTCGCAGCGATTCGGAATGAAAAATTCATTTTGTTTTGGTCTGTTCTTGCATTGGGGGAAGGGGTCTTGTCACTATTATAATACAGAGCGTCAGGGCTAAGTTGAATCAATTTCGTCCCCATAAGTGTGCGATGTCACCGTACCACAGCACGTGCGTTGCCTGTCTCCGGGAAGGAGGTTGATCACTCACGTGGCCGGCCGTGGAAGCGTTCGATCGTTCAGATAATGTTTACAAATATGGATCCAACCATGTCCGATTCTTTTATCTTTATTATCTTCTGTGCTATGAGTGATTAATAGCTGTCATAAGGAATACAGATGATGTCAACTTAATTGGGAAACTTAAAAAGAATTTAGGCGGCAACTGAAGAGAAAAATGTATTGGCCTACAACTCCATCGGAAGAAAAAATACACGGCGTCGTAACATCGAGCTGAAATCATGTTTACCACTAGCTGAGGTCAGTTACATTCACATGAGAAACAACAACACTGCTAAATTTCTTTCTCTGTGGCTAAAGTTTCAAATTTCACTGCTAAGTTGAGTTAGAAGTGGAAATTTTCACTGCTAACTTTTTGAGTCGGCAGCGAAATTAGCAGCGAACTTTTGCGTTCACAAATTGCGGACAACAAAATTATCTTGAGGAACTCCACAGCGAGATTAAAAATGCCATGGAGGAAGGAAATTCAAGAGGCCCAGCGTGAAACCGCAAATCAGCCCTGTGGAGACCCCGCTTGTTTTGCAGTAGATAGCAATCTAGGTCTCTGCGGTTTGTAAACAAATGAAGTCAGGCGTGGCGAACTTCTTTGTTGGCTTCGCCGATACTCAGTGGACTTCAAGGCGAATAGGCATCGGGTGAAAAAGCCAGTCCCGGACAGCATCTGTCCGATGGTTGTCCCGGACTAATTTTGACAAGGTCCCTTAGAGGGTTCAAATCCCACATTGCCTAAAAACTAATAAAAACTTACTAATGAAAAAATTCCCATAGTTCACCATAACTGATAAAAAAAAAAAAAGCATGCATGTATGGTGTCTAGTATTTCGTATATTTTGATGTTGAACTTGCAGCTTTCTCCTTTAACCAGTCTGTTCCAGCTTTCCAAAACAAAATTCCGATACCACCCATAACTTGTTAATGTTTTATTTTGATGCAGGAATGATCCATTTGAAATCCAGAGACAAGGCTGAAATTCATGAGTCACACTTGGCAAGGAAACTGAAAAGACAATGGCCCTTAACAAGCAAACCAGCAGCAGTTTACTGCACCAAGATTCAGAGGGGCACAACATACATCCAATCAAGAATGAAACAGCCAGACAGGACGAGACTCAACACCAAGATGACCCTAAATACCAACATGTATATGCGATTAATCCCCAAGATATGCATAAATACGCAAACCAAGAAGTGTATGATCGAAAGCAACAAGTGCATGAATACCAAGAAGTGCATAACTACCAGAGGTTTTTATTTCCTAACCGCAAAAGCACGAACAATGGTCACGATGGGGTCCTTGAAAACTACTCAACAAAGATTCTGGAATCAAGCAATGAAAATGAATATGAGGTATTGTCTCCAATGAACCTTTCAGCCCGATCAGTAGACAACAACAAATCTGAGAATTTAAAGCCCAATAACTCTGACTGCAATAACAGAAAAATGGAACCAACAAGCTTGTATGAAAATAATGTGGTAACTAAACATTACTGCAACATCCAACAAGAAGGCAACACTCCAGCTGTGAAGACCACAGTTCATTCGGTCAGTAAATTAATAAATTAATTTTTTAATAAATTAATAAATATAATTATAAATAATAAATTAATAAATTAATAAATTAATAAATTAATAAATTAATAAATAAATAAATAAATTATAATATCAATATAATTTATTAATTCATTCGGTCAGAATTAATAAATTATTTTATTAATTGATTTATTAATTATTTATTAATTAATTTTCTTAAATTCTTAAATTTATTGCAAGGATTTCTCAAAGGCAGGGTTTACTTTTGTAAATTACTCCACAAGTTAGGACCATACAAATTTACTTTTTAACCAGCACTGGGGTGCTCTTGATATAATAAAACGTCGTTAGAAATGACCCCCTTCGAAGTAATGTAGTTTTACAGAAAGAGGTAAATTTTCACTTGAAAATTTGAATCTGAGAAAGGTTTTAGGCATGAAGCCTTTCTCAGGAATTAGAAAGCACACAATTCTATGAGAAAAGGGTGTTTTGTTTCTTTCATAATTTCCTCAGGACTTCCATGACCAATTGAGCTCAAAATTTCACAGGTTTGTTATTTGATGCTTTTGTTGAGATACACAAGTGAGGGTACTGGTCTTTGACAATTATTAAAAGTGTACCCAGCCTGTAATACCCTGCCTGTATGCTGGATTAATTTATCCTTTCGATGAGTGTAATGCTTATGTTAATCCATCATACAGATAAACCATGCCCTAGTTAATTTGTCTCTCATGAGAATCAAAAGCACATAAAATTCAATTTGTCTTTTGCTGAATCTGTGCAAAAAAAACCATTAAGTTAAGAACTTGCTTTTCTCATGTCATTTGTAAATATGTGAGGTCTCATTAGAATTGTAAAATGTTCAGCCATTTAACAGCCATTGTTGTCTAATATCTTTCTGAAAGTATAATTATTCAGTTCAAAGCCACCTGGGCTATCAATGTAAATGCTGAAACACTCTTGAAGCAACCCCTGAAGAAACGATACAAACTAAAAGTCAGACACATTTTTAATGTGTCAATCTCATCAGAAATTTTATTAATAGGCTGTTTCCCCCATCTTCTATTTAATCCACAGAATAACAGAGTTTACATTCCTGACTGTCCAGATTCGAAGAAAAAAATGGAAACCCAACCAGGAAAAGAAAATTTATCATCCACAGTCCACGAACAAAATTCAAATTATGAAATTATTGAACTGCCATTTTCCTCAAATAAGCCAGAGACAAAACCTAAACAAGAAACCTCGACAGACCCAAAGGTGCATATGCAAAAGACAAAAAGTAATGATGATCTTACTCAACCGGACAAAGCAACTGAGAAATCAGCTACCAAGATCAAGCCCACACACGAACAACAGACACCTGACAAAGACATACCTGAAGTTAAAGATTCCTTGACAAGCTCCATGGAGCAGCATCAACCTCAAAGATGCACTGAAGATCTCACACAACCGGACAAAGCAACTGAGAAATCAGCTCCCAAGATCAAGCCAAGGTCCCCACCCAATCAACAGACACCTGACAAAGACATATCTGAAAATAAAGATTCCTTGACAAGCTCCATGGAGCAGCATCAACATCAAATATGTATTGAAGATCTCACTCAACCGGACAAAGGGACTGAGAGGTCAGCTCCAAAGATCAAAGCGAGGCCCACACACAAACAACAGTCACTGGACAAAGACATACCTGAAGTTAAACATTCCTTGATAGGCTCCAGGGAGCAGCATCAACATCAACTAGGTACTGAAGATCTCACTCAACCGGACAAAGCAACTGAGAAGTCAGCTCCCAAGATCAAATCAAGGCCCAAACACAATAAACAGTCACCTGACAAAGACATACCAAGCTCCATGAAGCAAAAGGAAAATAAAAAAAGTATCGAAGATCTCACTCAACCGGACAAAGCAACTGATAAGTCGGCTCCCAAAATCAAATCAAAGCCCACACACAAACAACAGACACCTGTCAATAACATACCTGAAGTTAAAGATTCCTTGGCAAGCTCCATGGAGCAGCATCAACCTCAAAAATGCACTGAAGATCTCACTCAACCAGACAAAGCAACTGAGAGGTCAGCTCCCAAGGTCAAGCCAAAGCCCACACACAAACAACAAACACCTGACAAAGACATACCTGAAGTTAAAGATTCCTTGGCAAGGTCCAGGGAGCAGCATCAACCTCAAAGTTGCACTGAAGATCTCACTCAACCAGACAAAGCAACTGAGATGTCAGCTCCCAAGATCAAGCCAAGGTCCCCACCCAATCAACAGACACCTGACAAAGACATATCTGAAAATAAAGATTCCTTGACAAGCTCCATGGAGCAGCATCAACATCAAATATGTATTGAAGATCTCACTCAAGCGGACAAGGCAACTGAGAAGTCAGCTCCCAAGATCAAGCCAAGGCCCCCAACCAATCAACAGACACCTGACAAAGACATACCTGAAGTTAAAGATTCCTTGGCAAGGTTCACGGAGCAGCATCAACCTCAAAGTTGCACTGAAGATCTCACTCAACCAGACAAAGCAACTGAGAGGTCAGCTCCCAAGATCAAGCCAAGGCCCCCACCCAATCAACAGACACCTGACAAAGACATACCTGAAGTTAAAGATTCCTTGGCAAGGTCCACGGAGCAGCATCAACCTCAAAGTTGCACTGAAGATCTCACTCAACCAGACAAAGCAACTGAGAAGTCAGCTCCCAAGATCAAATCAAGGCCCAAGCACAATAAACAGTCACCTGACAAAGACATACCAAGCTCCATGAAGCAAAAGGAAAATAAAAAAAGTATCGAAGATCTCACTCAACCGGACAAAGCAACTGAGAGGTCAGCTCCAAAGATCAAGCCAAAGCCCACACACAAACAACAGACACCTGACAATAACATACCTGAAGTTAAAGATTCCTTGGCAAGCTCCATGGAGCAGCATCAACCTCAAAAATGCACTGTAGATCTCACTCAACCGGACAAAGCAACTGAGAGGTCAGCTCCCAAGATCAAGCCAAAGCCCACACACAAACAACAAACACCTGACAAAGACATACCTGAAGTTAAAGATTCCTTGGCAAGGTCCAAGGAGCAGTATCAACCTCAAAGTTGCACTGAAGATCTCACTCAACCGGACAAAGCAACTGAGAGGTCAGCTCCCAAGATCAAGCCAAGGCCCCCACACAATCAACAGACACCTGCCAAAGACATAGATGAAGTTAAAGATTCCTTGACAAGCTCCATGGAGCAGCATCAACCTCAAAGATGCACTGAAGATCTCACTCAACCAGACAAAGCAACTGAGAAGTCAGCTCCCAAGATCAAGCCAAAGCCCACACACAAACAACAGACACCTGACAATAACATACCTGAAGTTAAAGATTCCTTGGCAAGGTCCACGGAGCAGCATCAACCTCAAAGTTGCACTGAAGATCTCACTCAACCAGACAAAGCAACTGAGATGTCAGCTCCCAAGATCAAGCCAAGGTCCCCACCCAATCAACAGACACCTGACAAAGACATATCTGAAAATAAAGATTCCTTGGCAAGCTCCATGGAGCAGCATCAACCTCAAAGATGCACCGAAGATCTCTCTGAACTGGACAAAGCAACTGAGAAGTCAGCTCTCAAGATCAAATCAAGGCCCACACACAAACAACAGACACCTGACAAAGACATTCCTGAAGTTAAAGATTCCTTGACAAGCTCCATGGAGCAGCATCAACATCAAATATGTACTGAAGATCTCACTCAAGCGGACAAGGCAACTGAGAGGTCAGCTCCCAAGATCAAGCCAAGGCCCCCACCCAATCAACAGACACCTGACAAAGACATACCTGAAGTCAAAGATTCCTTGGCAAGGTCCATGGAGCAGCATCAACCTCAAAGATGCACTGAAGATCTCACTCAACCGGACAATGCAACTGAGAGGTCAGCTCCAAAGATCAAGCCAAAGCCCACACACAAACAACAGACACCTGACAATAACATACCTGAAGTTAAAGATTCCTTGGCAAGGTCCACGGAGCAGCATCAACCTCAAAGTTGCACTGAAGATTTCACTCAACCACACAAAGCAACTGCTAAGATAAAGCCTGCTCCAAAACTAAATCAACAGACATCTTTCAATAAGAAACATGAAATTGAAGAACATCTTCATGAGTTTAGGGTGCAGTTAGAGCAGTGGAAGCGTAATCGATCCAGTTACATGTACATTACTAGAATTGTTGTTTCAAGTCTGAATTTCATTGGGCGCATGATGGACAAGAAAGGTGGATGCTTACAGCTGAATTCACACGGTGTGGTGCTTTACATACCACCTGGTGCTCTTGGAGATGAGCCTCAGGAGATATTCATCTTCGTTAAAGAGTTCTTGCAGTCAACTAATCAAGCTGTAAAGATGATTTTTTGTGGAACCTGTGGCCTTAATCTCAACATTCCTACAATTTTGACCTTCCCGATCAAAGACTTGTGCAGATGGGAGTTGACTGGGGTTCATCAAGGTTCAAATGCAGGATCTAATACCGGCTGTTGGAGCGACACAGTGAAGTTTTGTGACGGTCATTGCATAATGATTACTGATCACTATAATGGAAGAGGAGAGCATCTCAAAGACGCCCAAGCATCTTATGTGCCACTGCTCACAGTTAAGATACTTTTCTTGAAGACTGGAGCACCAGAGCCTTCAGATATAAAGGTGCATTGCTTCAAAAATTAAATAAATAAATCACACCAATAAAAAAATTAAAAGAATCTGAAGCATAATTAGATGATTATCCATCAATAAAAGTCAGATGCTGTTATCTAAAATCAATCAGTCAAATCCTTTTTATTACGTATAGGATGGAGGAAAGAACATCATGTCAATGGAACCACAACTGCAATTGTTTGTTAATTCCGTTGAAGATAAAGATGCTGCAGTGACCACACAGGTAATAGTTTGAATGTTGTTCAATACTTAGTACTTTGAGTAAGTTGTCCTACTCTTTGAAAGGAACAATTCCTCTTAAAAAAATAAAAATAAAAATCCTAGTATAGTCTAGTTTATTATACCAAAATCTAAAGAGTGTTGTAAAATATTCCACAGAACCAGCAAGGAGCGTCTGGTATGCACACAGAGATTGCACACGACTTCAACCCAGTTCCACCACAAACGTACAGGGATTTATGTTCGCTATGTGACGACAACAAACTAGAAGATAGCATGCTACATTCTCCAACGCAATGCACTGATGGGATGGGGTAAAAAGGTTAGAGCGCTTATGATTATAACATGACATCAGATATAGGGTTTCTCAACAGCCCCAGTTATGAAGCAACTTTCAATGAAGCAACATTCCGTCATAGCCATTAACCAAATACCGCCAGAAAATCCAAAAGTGTTCTGCGCTCACCTGCGGTAGTAATTTTAATGAATTTTCCATATTTTTGCTATTGAGAACATCATTGTCACAATGAACCATGCTTAACACAGTAAAAACAATCTCCAAATGATTCTGGAATTACTTTTTCTAATTTGAAATATTAGGCTTTTGTTCTTGGCCAAACCTTGGCATATTGGAATTTACTTCCCATGCCAAATACAATGTTGGTAGTCTAATAATCTCTCAGAATCCTCATTTCTTTTACAAAAGGAAGAAGTTCCGGATTTGGGGAATACACATTTACCCCCAGAAATAGGGAGATTTTGAGCATAAAATTCCAGTACCCTTTGTCCTTTTGTTGTTGTAGGGAAACCAAAACTAACACAGTGAGTGCATGCACAGTACACGTTACACAATGGAATGTCCTCAAGTGTTTATATGGCTGTTGCGGGTATCCCTAGAACTTTGCTTTAAACTTGTCTGTATGTATCACTAATATCAGGGTGTCATTTGTGTACAATGTATATGTTAAGTAATTTGTTTCTTGCACATCATCTCGCGGTTAGTGGTTAATAATCAGGCATTTATGAGGCAGTTTTAACATTCGTATCAAAGGTCCATATTTTATTATTATCCTTGCTCAATGGGCCTTGGTTTGGACCAGTATGGTGTGGTCACTATGTATGGCTAGTCACTGAGAAAGTTAAAGTCAAACCATTGACGAAAGTTGGATTGTCTTTTACATCTACTGATTACATTACATCTTAAATGCTAGTTTCTATACATGTACACATGTAGCTCTTGTTTATAGACCGATTGCGCACTCCAAGTCATGTGATCTATAGTAGGTGTCAAACATCAACTAACAAGGCATCCTCCATAGCAAAGTGCCGATGTCGTGAAGTACAAGATGGTTGTTGCTTTTCTTTCTCGGAATCTGTGAAGAATATTCTAGAGTTTGCACCAGAAACCTATTGAAGTGGCTGAATAAAGCTAGTAAGGACAGTTCCAGCAAGAAACGTTATGTCCACAATCACACACATTTCAATACAAGAATGTCACCCAAAGTAAAGGTTTTCCCGACCTGTGCGATTTCTTTGTCTATTTGAAACTCCTCAAGACTAAATAAATGCTCATATTTTTCTACATTCTTTACAGGGATGTGCAAATGAAAGAACAGGTGGCTTCATCGTCGTCCAATGCCGGTAGTGCACAACTCAAAATAAACCTCTTTTGTAGTGGAATACAGGCAGTTTATGAAACATGTGATTTAAATCAATTTCACAACTATACGCCTTTAAAGGGACACACCGGCCTTCCAGGAATGGAGAAGAACAATTCCTTAAACAAAAACTTGGGTTATTTGAACCACATTTTTGGTTTGGATAACCCGCGTGATCTTCGCAACTAGTTTTAATCCTGCAGTATACAAATGAATTACTGCACCAAATTTAACTCTGATTTTAACAATCATTCTTGAGAATTTGAAGAAAAAAAAACGTATTCAAATTATCCATGCAAGTTATTGATAATTATAAAAAACTTAACGCAAGATTTTATTTTCAGAGAGTCCGAGCAAGCGAAGCAAGTTTTACAATGCACAGCATGGGAGATAGCGACTCGTAAAACAGAGGCAATTGTGTTGCTGGCGGAGTAGTGGCTCGTTGGGGCTAACGCAACGAACCCCCCCCCCCCCCCCCCAATAAATAGCTGTACCTGGGAGCTCATGAACATGGGAGGGGTAGGGAGCCAGACAACTAAGTACATTTGTACATTTTTTTCAATGCTGGTTTGTCAGTCGGTACACCTCGCTGATCGAATTCGCCGTTTCAAAATCACAATGTTTTAATGCTCTGCACAGGGGGGGGGGGGGGCGGGCGGAAGGGGTGTTGCGCAATTATTTGCGATCGCTGTTTGGGTACACTCCATTTTAAAAATAGGTAATGACCATTAAAAAACTAAAAGAAATCCATGTATACCGTTAAAATTCTCTCTTTATCAGCACTGAAAACATAACAGTGTATATCGTAAGAGTATTTTCAATTGTTGAGATGCTAAATTTTAAATAAAGTGCGTAAAAATATTACCAAAAATATTACCGAAAATTTTCCGTTGGTTTATTGCAGCGGCTAACGTGTATGAATGGGTCCAGGTGGGAATTTCATTACAAATAGTCTCCCCTAAAATGGCTACAAATATCGACATAATGTGAATTTGTTTTCGTTCATCCTCTGATTTTTTTCCATTTACGTAATATTTAGGAATAGATCTTTCATTCCTGAAAGTTTAATCAAAATCCCTCGGTACATCCTCTAGATATTGGACGATTTTAAAAAGTTTTTTGAGAGAGAATGGATCCCGCCAATACTTAGTTTGCATTCAAACGATCTCTGTTGACGGACGGGAACATTTGCCGCAGGTAATTGTAATTCTGAGGCAACATACACATCTCAAACAGATATGTTATACATGCCGTTTAGGTTAAATATACATGTATGTTGTTAAATTGTTAAATTACTGAAGCAGTTGGCAACGCAAAAAAAACAATTTACAAATGTTTTCTGGTGTAAAGATTTTGTGAATTTACAACATTTGAAGATAACAATACCCTCTGATAAAATGGACTCATCCAAGCAGTCTCAACGACACGCAGCGGAGAGCAACCGTAAATTCAAATAGTGTGTACTGTGCATACACACACATCCGTTTGTACGTGGGGAGCTTCGACCAGTCCACGTCCCGAGATTATTTTCAACGTAGGTGGCACGCTGGTGGCGCTATCCCTTCCGACCCCCCCTGCTCTGCATGTGTAGGTTCCTTCCCAAAATGTGTACAGAATTTCTTGGTATTTAAATAGGATTTATGTTGTCAATACGATAGGAATACCACTTTTTTATATTGAGGGTGCAAATAGATTAGGGGCTCTCCGTACCAAAAGTAAAACCTGGTTGTTGCAACGACCGTCGGGAGGATGGAGGGTTATGATCGCATTCTCAACTACCTTTGGAAATGCAAAAGTAGTGTGGTACATGAACTTGTTGTGAACAGTTAAGAGTCACCTTTGGATTTATTATGGGGTTTTTTGACATTTTGTTGTTCTATCATATTTTGGGTTTGATTCTTTGGATTATTATTATTATTAATTTGTTCTTGGGGGGAGGGCGATCTTTGGATGTCGAAGGAATGTAAATTGGAATGACACAAGTAGCTAGGGCCTTTGTAGTTGTTTATACACACCTTTAAGCTGGATGATTGTGGACTGGATCCTCATGCCTCACCATAGTAAAACATTTACATAAACAGAGCACCAGTCTACCCGCAATATTGCCCATTAATATCCCTGTAAATTTGACACTTGCAACAGCTGGTAAGCGTATACGCTGACTTTTCACCACCAATCATTTCTCGTTAAAAACGTGATATTTTTGTATTTACAAAATATAAAAACCATCTAGAAACAATTACTAAATTACGCAAACAGTTAACCAGTGTGTCCCTTTCATAACAAGGCTTCTTAACTGTGTTATTATTTAACAAAAAATAAAGTCTACTGACACAGCATCATTGCATTGCCAACAGCTGAGATGATGTAGTACCCACTATAAGTCAAATGATGACATGTAACCATTGGTTGCGCAATTGGTCTATTGTTACTGGGATAACACACTCTACATGTATGTTATGACCAAACTTGCTTCATAAAGTTTACGAAGCAGTGCTACAATGTGTGACTTTTAGGTACAAACAGTGTTAACTTCAAAGTGGAATAAATGTAGAACAATCAATTTAATGGCTATGGCACTTTTGAAATATATATCGTTACTGAGTAAGTTTTAGTAACATGCACTGTCATTTTGTTTGGCAAATATTCTACATGAACAGTGTTTGTAATGTTCTTAATTAAGAGACCTATAATTGTATTATCTATTTGGCCTATTTTTTGAAAACTGTCTCTATTTTATAATCAAAAGTATAGATTGCTTTACTTTTTCGCTGCTTGTGTTATTTTATTTATTTGTTTATTTATTTATTTATTTATTTACCATTTTATTTGTTTATCCATGTATCATCCTACTGTACATTGAATTATTTATTACTTTATTTCT
This sequence comes from Leptasterias polaris, assembly GCA_037783415.1. NCBI lineage: Eukaryota > Metazoa > Echinodermata > Asteroidea > Forcipulatida > Asteriidae > Leptasterias > Leptasterias polaris. Next base: position 1,853,234 of record JAZGTN010000014.1, on the reverse strand, counting down.
TTTTTTACATGTACTTATTTATTTATTCATCTATTTAATTATATTTTATTTCTATATTTTTTAATTAAATATTCATTTAATTAGGCTATTTATTTTTTTGTCTAATTTCTAGTTAATTTATTTTCTTGTTTATTATTTGATTGGTTGTTTTGATTGCTTTACTCATATTTGATTGTTCATGTATTTATGTTGGAAAAGGAGATTGTTTGATTAACTTTTTCATTGCTTGTGTTATTATTTTATCAATTTGTTTTCTTTTATTTATTATCCTATTTATTTGTTTATCCATCCATTATTGCATTATTTATTGCTTTATTTCTTTTTTACATGTACTTATTTATTTATTTATTCATTTATTTATTAATACTTTATATCTATATTTTTAATTTAACTATTTATTTATTTTGTTTTATTTGCTTGTCTTATTTCTAGTGTTGTTTTTGCCATGCTCTTGTTGTAAAGGTTAACCTCTTTTTGTATCAAATTTGTTTTTGTTATTTTAAGTTGTGCTTTGTGTATGCAGATTATATATATTTATTCTAAATTATTTTTATTTTTCCAAAGAGAGTATTTTATTTAGTGTTTGTGCTTCCCTATGTGACTGGATTAACAGGCTTTCGAGCTACAGTGTTTTATTATACTTTTGTTGATCCTGGCCATCACATTACGGTTGTTTTGTAATTTAGTTTTGCCCTTACGGTTTGTCTTGCTTTGTTTTTACTTTTGTTTTCTATTGTTTTTATATATCCATTTTACATACTGTCTGTTTGTAATTGTTTAATGGCCAAATAAAGAATAAGAATAAGAATAGGTCCTACTTAATCATTCTTATAAGGTTCGTGGTTATGGCAAAACTATGATTTGTATAGTCTAGAGCTATATTTTCATTTTATTATAAAATGTCTACATTGAACAATGTCAGACTTAATGTTCTGAAAGAAAATCTACAATTGAACATGAGACAGCATGTAATTTGCTTTAAAGGTTTGTGGTTATGGTACTATTGAAATATAAAATGTTAACCGAGTTAACATATGTACTATGTTCATAGAATGTTTGCATTAATATTAATGCGTGAGTTTGTTTCACTTTTTCACACAAAGCTAGCAATGCTATATAGCAGGTAAAATCAGTCACCGGTGACCGATACAATAAATCGAAAAATTGCCTCAAGGGGAGGTCAGAAATTATATATAATTGTACATGAGCCCTACACTAAGTAAGGTTTATAGTGGTGTATACTATATGTTGACTGATTTGAGAAGTAAACTATATAAAATAGTCGCTTTATTAAAATAACCCGAGCATGCAAAAAATTTGCCCCCAAAAAACAAAAAGGGTCAATTACTAATTATTAGGGGAATAAAAAGAAGGCAAATCTTTGGAAAATATGCTGCTAAATCTGACCACCACTTTTTCACTCTTATTTATGAGTACTTTTAAATTGTTATATACTTTATATTTACAAAATGTTTCATTCAAGTTCAAGCATTATTGGACGTCATTCATCACAATTCAATCTGTTCCATTTTGGCACCGTACTGTTGTGGCTGTGGGCCCGTTTGTTGAGCAAATAAGGAAAAACAAGCGCAAATTCGAATTTTGCGCATGAAGGCCCTCTTCAAACGCACAGGCAGATTGGAATCCCGAGCGCGCAGACTTGCATTGATTTCTAAATTGCGCTAACCAAACTATTCTTGACATTTCTGTGCCACTGGCATGCACTGGCACCGAGTGTGGTGGGATGGGGCTGGTGTGTGTGGACAACTTCAACTTGAAAAGTATTTCCAACTCTCTAAAACTTCATATTTGTACAATTATATTTCACGTTTTATTCTTTAAGTTACTCAGTTGAATATGAAAATTGAACAAGTCATTTCATGACACAATATGGAAGTGAAAAGTAAATCAAAATTCTTCATAAACTTACCACTAAAAACTGAACACGAAGGTCGTTCGCAGGCGGCTAGGACATTGTATACCGTGACCGCACAAACACAATGCAGCCAGCATGCAGCAGTGGTAAACATAAGCACATGGCATTGGTTCACATAACTTGTACAAAGTTCTGTCACCTGAGGGCGCCATAAAGGCTGGAAAACTATGGGAAGCCATGAATGCAAAACTAAAACGGATAGCTACAGTTTGTAACACTTGTTACAGTCGAGGATTTTGAGATGTTTTGATATTTTTGTTTGCTTTAATCCTGGCCCAGAGTTTGGGAATGTGAGTAATCCTGGTGATTGTTTCCTCACATATATTTCTTTATCCCAGTAGTTTCCACAGTCTGTTGTGGACACGCTGTATAATGCATTGTATTTGCCCAGTTAACTCAGTCGGCCCTGTATAAAAGGGTACGTAAACCCAGTGTTGAAGCCTCTGTGGGCTGAAGCATGGGTGCGGCCGGGTAGTGTTTTGTCTTCATGGCTTGGCTGAGGGATATCAAGTTGGCGTCTCCGACCGATGTGTGCAGCGTGTACTGGGACTCCCTGTTGAAGTTGCCGCCCGTTAACTCGCCGTTAGCCTGGCCGTTGCCCGTGTTCAGTCGGCAGAGCACTTTTATTTTGTAACCGGTTGCATCTTCGATTGAGTTTATGTAAGCATATTTATTTCTATCTAATACTCCTTAAACACTGTGTATGTATTTCAATGTTCTTTGGATTTACAATGTTTATAAATAAATGATTAGGTTAAGTTTATTTGAATATAATCCATGGTTCTTTGTATGATAATTGCTGGTTTTGTCCTCCCCATTCCATGGTTCTTTTGAATTTCTAGCCGTTCTCATGTGTCCCATTTTGTTCATTTTCCTTCTGCCGTGTGTGACATGTTGATCACCTTGTCCATACGTAACAGAATTGGGGGCTTGTCCGGGAATTGAACAAACATTGGTATTCAAAATTGTACTAGGTAACGAAACCAGCAGTTTACAATATGGCTAAAGCTCACATTATTAATTTTGTTAAAGATTTTGAAAATTCTCCTGTAGAATCAAAACTGAATGCTTTAAAGAGATCGGAGCTTTTTGAAGTTGCAAAACACTATGACGTATTTGTAATGTCTAACATGAAAAAGGCTGATCTCAAGACTGTACTTGTTGAATATTTTGTAGACGAAGGACTTTTAAAATCTGAATTTAAAGAACCTGGTCAGTCTGAAACAATGAAACTTAAACAACTTGAGTTAGACATCCAACGAAGTCAGCAACACACGGCAGAAGCCTCCTTACACAAGGTTGAAGTTGAACTTGAATTAGCTAAGCTTAAGCAATCTCAGGGTAGTCCGGTTAGCAAGTTCGATCCCAGCAAACACATCAGATTGGTTCCTCCATTTCAGGATAGGGAGATAGATAAATATTTTGCTCATTTTGAGAAAGTTGCCGACAGACTTAATTGGCCCTCTGATATGCGAACCTTGTTACTACAGAGTGTTTTGACTGGAAGGGCCCAAGAAGTTTATTCCGCTTTATCAATTGAACAAAGCTCGAACTATGAGATTGTTAAAGCTACAATACTTAAAGCTTATGAACAAGTACCAGAGGCTTATCGTCAGAAATTTAGAAATAAAAAGAAGCAAGATAGGCAATCGTACATTGAATTTTCCCATGACAAGGAAATTCTTTTTGATAAATGGTGTAGTTCCTGTGATGTCGGTAAAGATCATGCTAAACTTAGGCAGGTTATTCTTTTGGAGGAGTTCAAAAGTTGTGTTCCCGACAATGTTAGGGCTCATGTAGAAGAGCAACGAGTTACGGAACTACACGAGGCAGCTGTTATGGCTGATGATTATGTGTTAACACATAAGACCCATTTTGTGGGTGATAATTTTTTCAGTAAGAGACGTTTTGGGCGTAGTAACTCACCGAGTTCAAAGTCTGCAGACGCTAGCACTAAACCCAAATCCGACTCTGAATCAGGAACCAGTGATAAGGCTTATACTTCGGCTAAATCTAGAGTGATTTGCTCGTACTGTAAAAAGTCAGGGCACTCTGTAGCTAACTGTTTTACTTTGCAGACGAAACGGGGTAGTACCTTTAAGCCGGTAGCTTTTACTAGTTCCTTAGGCACACAACTCAATAAGGATTTAGTCAAAGGTTCCATTTCTAAAGTTAGGGAGGAATTTGTGCCGTTCGTTAGTGAAGGTTTCATTTCTCTCGATGATGGTGAAGGTTCGCCCCAGTACCCAATTGTTATCTTGCGGGACACAGGGGCCTCACAGTCATTGATTCTCAAGGATGCTGTTCCATTAAATGAGAAGTCCTCCTTAGGAGCAGGTTTGCTCATTACTGGTGTAGGGAATGATAGTTTTCATGTACCCCTTCATCAGGTTATACTTAAATCAGATTTGATTACTGGACCTATGACTGTAGGAGTAACCCCTACTTTGCCTCACGGATTGGAGGGAATAACCCTTCTTTTAGGCAACGATGTTGCTGGTAAAAGAGTTGTAGTTGAGCCTTATATGACTCAAAAGCCATGTAGTGTAAATCACACAGTAAAATTAGAGGAAGAATTTCCGGATATATTTCCTTCGTGCGTGACTACCAGGGCAATGAGTCTGGAAGATCAGGCTTCTAGAGAGTTGACTAAAAGTCAACTTGATATCGACTTGGCCGATACGTTTTTTTCTAGTTTGCCCGATGAATCCATTACAGAGGTAGATCCCTCTTTTTCTGCTCGGGTAGAGCCCTTGCCCTTACAATTTGATATTGTTAGTGATACCTTTCTTGGTAAGGAGGATATCATTCTAGAGCAGGGAAGGGACCCCGAATTAATTAGCCTAAGTAAAAAGGCACTAAGTGAGGAAGACTCATGCAAGGTACCCGTGTGCTATTTTCTACGAAATGGTATACTTATGCGTAAATGGCGTCCATCTGATGTTCCAGCCGATCATGATTGGGAGGTTGTAAATCAGCTGGTAGTGCCTAAAAGCTATCGCTCACATATTATGAGTATAGCTCATGATGAACCAATGTCAGGACATTTGGGTGTAGGCAAGACGTTTGATCGTATACTGCAACATTTTTACTGGCCAAACCTCAAACAGTCTATTGCCGAATACTGTAAAACCTGTCATGTTTGTCAAGTAGTTGGGAAACCCAACCAAAATCCACCAAAGGCACCTCTAAAACCAATACCGGTTTTTGACGAACCCTTTAGCAAGGTTATAATAGATTGTGTGGGCCCTTTACCTAAAAGTAGGTCGGGTCACGAATACATACTCACCATCATGTGTTCATCCACAAGATACGCCGAGGCAATTCCTTTACGTTCCATTAAGGCTAAGCCAGTGGGAGAGGCTCTCACACTGTTTTTTACTCGTTTTGGCCTTCCTAAAATTGTTCAGAGCGATCAAGGTACCAATTTTACTTCAAAGGTTTTCCGGGAACAACTTGGTGCGTTGGGAATTACCCAAGTCACTTCGAGCGCGTATCATCCCCAGAGCCAGGGTGCTCTGGAAAGATTTCATCAAACCATGAAATCAATGATGAGGACATATTGTTTTGATCATTCAAAGGATTGGGACGAGGGACTTCCCTTTTTGCTCTTTGCTATTCGTGAAGTGGTAAATGAGTCCCTCGGCTATAGTCCTTTTGAACTTGTGTTTGGGCGTAGTGTTAGGGGACCTTTGGCACTAATTAAGGAGAAATGCTTAGCAGAAAAGCCTGCTAAGGAAAGTGTGCTGAGCTATGTTTTGCGTCTAAAAAGACGTTTGAAAACAACTTGTGAATTTGCTCAGGCCAACCTAAAAAGAGTCCAGGGTGACATGAAAACTTGGTACGATCGAAAAGCAAAAGACCGCCGTTTCAATGCGGGAGACCAAGTTCTTGTGTTATTACCTGTCCTGGGTCAACCACTTAAGGCACGGTTTTGTGGACCTTATGTAATAGATCATAGAGTGGGTGACCTAGATTATGTTGTTCGTACTCCTGACCGGCGTAAGGCTAATCAGCTTTGCCATGTCAATATGCTTAAGTTGTATCATGTTAGGAAGATGGATGTAGAAGTTCAAAATGAACCAATAGCTTCTATAACTGAATCTGAACCTGTCATGGATGCACTAAATTACGCCTACATACCGGGATGTAATATTAAGTTGAGTAATTCTGAGATTATTGCTAATCTTCCAGATAAGTTAAATCATTTAACTAAAGAACAACAATCGGAAATGATAAATCTGACATTGGATTATAAATGCTTGTTTCCCGAAACGCCCGGTAAAACGGATGTGGTGGCTCATGATGTTGATGTTGGCAATGCACAACCTATCAAACAACATCCGTACAGGTGTGGCCCGTTGAAGCAAGCTCAGTTCAATGAAGAAATTAGATACATGAAAGAAAATGACATAATCGAAGACAGTGATAGTTCATGGAGTTCACCTTGTATCTTAGTTCCCAAGTCAGATTCATCATTTCGATTTTGTACGGATTTCAGAAAAGTAAACTTGGTGTCGAAGTCCGATACTTACCCATTACCGAGAATTGATGACTGTATAGATAAGGTTGGAAAAGCTAAGTTTGTCAGTACTTATGATCTACTCAAGGGTTACTGGCAAGTACCTCTTACACCTCGAGCTAAAGAAATCTCCGCCTTTGTAACCCCACAAGGCTTGTACCAGTATACGGTGCTACCCTTTGGCATGAAAAATGCACCTGCTACTTTTCAGAGATTGATGAATCAAGTCATATCTGGGTTGCCTAATACGGAGGTGTATATAGATGATATCATTCTATATAGTAACTCCTGGGAAGAGCATATGGACCATACTCGTGCGTTGTATGAAAAACTTACTGAAGCAAAATTGACAGTAAATTTGGCTAAAAGTCAAATTGGTAAAGCGAAGGTCACATTTCTCGGTCATGTGATAGGTCAGGGTGAGGTCCAACCTGTACATGCTAAGGTGTATGCTATTGTAAATTTTCCCCAACCTAAGACTAAGAAAGAATTGATGCGTTTTTTGGGCATGGCCGGGTATTACCGGAAATTTTGTCGCAATTTTTCGGACGTGGTTTCTCCACTCACAAACTTGCTTAGCAAAAATGCTAAGTTTGTCTGGAACGAAAAATGCGTCCAGGCCTTCTTGATGGTGAAAAACATGCTTGGCAGCGCACCAATTCTTTCCGCACCCGACTTCACTAAACCATTTATGCTGGCGGTTGACGCCAGTGATGTTGGAGTCGGGTCAGTGCTGCTGCAAGAAGATAATCTCGGAGTGTGCCATCCAGTTTGCTATTTTTCAAAAAAACTGAATTCTCATCAAAGAAATTATTCCACTATCGAGAAGGAAGCTTTGGCGGTCATTCTTGCGGTGCAGCATTTCGAGGTTTATCTCTATGCAGCGGCTCGACCCATCGTGATTTTTTCAGATCATAATCCATTGACTTTTGTTCATAAAATGAAGAACAAAAACCAAAGATTATTACGATGGAGTCTAACTCTTCAGGAGTTTGATTTGGTCATCCAGCATATCAAAGGTAGAGATAACTTGATTGCTGATACCTTGTCTAGGTGTTTTTAAAACTAATTAGCATCTAGATCTCTTGGAGATTATTATTATTGTATTTGGAAAATGTAATATTAATTTGTTTAATGGCCTCAAACAACCATGGATAGTTTTGATTGATTTTGAGATTTAAGAAAGAAAACAAAATTGGAAATAGATTATCCAATGTGTAATGAAGTGTGAATACGCTTTAACAATTAAGTTCATGTAACAATGAAGGTTTTGTATAAAATAAAAAGATTGTTGACTGGGTAAATACATCTTGTTCACATTAAACAAAAATTACTGAAAATAAGGGATGAAGTTTTCTCCTCGTTTAAAACTTTACTTTACGGGGGAGGAGTGTTACAGTCGAGGATTTTGAGATGTTTTGATATTTTTGTTTGCTTTAATCCTGGCCCAGAGTTTGGGAATGTGAGTAATCCTGGTGATTGTTTCCTCACATATATTTCTTTATCCCAGTAGTTTCCACAGTCTGTTGTGGACACGCTGTATAATGCATTGTATTTGCCCAGTTAACTCAGTCGGCCCTGTATAAAAGGGTACGTAAACCCAGTGTTGAAGCCTCTGTGGGCTGAAGCATGGGTGCGGCCGGGTAGTGTTTTGTCTTCATGGCTTGGCTGAGGGATATCAAGTTGGCGTCTCCGACCGATGTGTGCAGCGTGTACTGGGACTCCCTGTTGAAGTTGCCGCCCGTTAACTCGCCGTTAGCCTGGCCGTTGCCCGTGTTCAGTCGGCAGAGCACTTTTATTTTGTAACCGGTTGCATCTTCGATTGAGTTTATGTAAGCATATTTATTTCTATCTAATACTCCTTAAACACTGTGTATGTATTTCAATGTTCTTTGGATTTACAATGTTTATAAATAAATGATTAGGTTAAGTTTATTTGAATATAATCCATGGTTCTTTGTATGATAATTGCTGGTTTTGTCCTCCCCATTCCATGGTTCTTTTGAATTTCTAGCCGTTCTCATGTGTCCCATTTTGTTCATTTTCCTTCTGCCGTGTGTGACATGTTGATCACCTTGTCCATACGTAACACACTGTTAAACAGTATCACACAAATATTCAAAAATAAGGTTGAATTTGTTGACACAAAGCAACCGATCATGGTATTTTGATTGGGTTATAGAAAAGTTTGCAGAAATGTTGAATTTGGACACAACATCTGTAAAGGGTGTGTACAACATTGGTAAGAATGAAAATATAAATGTTCACAGATTTGCACATAACTTTACACGGTATAAAGATGGTCATGGTGGAAAACTTCCCTTGAAATAGTTTTGCTTGAAATGCCATAGTTTTTAGGAAATGAGTAAAATAATAGTCTTTATCCTGCAGGATAGATTCTGATGTTTGAAAAGAAGTTAAAACACATATTGGTTTTTTCACTGTTTTCTCATGACTCCGAAGACCGATTTAGCTTAAACTTTCACAGGTTTGTTATTTCATGTATATGTTGGGTCACATCAAGTTTGGATACAGGTCTTTGGCAATTACCAATGTTGTACACACCCTTTAACACGATACGATTGAATGTTTTGCTAACATTCAAGAATGTCTATGCCTGAACCAGCGCATTGTTATATCAACAATGTTTAGTATACTAACTCTCAATATGACTGATAGAGATCAACACCAAGACTCCCACAGCAACCAATATTAAATGTCAAAAAAAAAAATACTTAACACATTCTAGTCTCTCAGCCTCCTAAACCAATCAAATATATAAACATTTTTTGGCAACATAAACTAGATTTCAATCCAACTTTTGGCAGGTCAGCCATTTGAATGTTTCGCCAATAAGGGGCCTACCCAACAAAAGACCCCCCTCCCCCCTTAAAAACAATGTGCTTTTTCCCCAACAGACTTGCTGCCAGTTTTCATGAAGCATTCAATCACTTCATAGCCAAACCTTTAGGCCTAAACTTGTCAAGTCTTGATCCTCAAAAGTTGAAGCACAGAGAACCTCCAGGATGTGAAAACTTTTCATAGTTACACAATATACTAACTGGATGACCCCAAGAAATTATGAGTAAAAAAGTTTTATGTTTACAACAGGGGGGGGCGGAAGGGGTAGCGCCACCAGCGCGCCACCTACGTTGAAAATAATCTCATTCGACCATCGCGACGTGGACTGGTCGAAGCTCCCCACGTACAAACGGATGTGTGTGTATACACAGTACACACTATTTGAATTTACAGTTGCTCTCCGCTGCGTGCCGTTGAGACTGCCTGGACGAGTCCATTTTATCAGAGGGTATTGTTATCTTCAAATGTTGTAAATTCACAAAATCTTTACACCAGAAAACATTTGTAAATTGTTTTTTTTGCCTTGCCAACTGCTTCAGTAAATTAACTATTTAATAAACAATATTTAACCTAAACGACATGTTAATATTACGTTAATGGAAAAAAATCAGAGGATGAGCGATAATTTTTTTCACATTAAATGTTGATATTTGTAGGGGAGACCATTTGTAACGAAATTCCCACCTGGACCCATTCATACACGTTAGCCGCTGCAATAAACCAACGGAAAATTTTCGATAATATTTTTACGCATCTCAACAATTGAAAATACTCTTACGATATACACTGTTATGTTTTCAGTGCTGATAAAGAGAGAATTTTAACGGTATACATGGATTTCTTTTTGTTTTTTAATGGTCATTACCTATTTTTAAAATGGAGTGTACCCAAACAGTGATCGCAAATGATTGCGCAACACCCCCCCCCCCCTGGTTTACAATATGATAATCAGTTAGGCGACCATTTTGGCTTATATAGTGCAATTGACCCTACAGGTAGAATTACTCTTTTACTTTTAGGTCAACAAATTGTGGTAAAATGTTGAAAACAAGTCACCGATTTGATATCTGAAAAAAACAAAAAAACAACCAAAAAAAACATAGCATTTATGTACTACAAGGTCAAACATACTGAATTTCACGCTATTTACATAAGAAGAAGAAACTGCATGACACACTTTGTACATTTAAGTCAGAAGTTATATCAAAATTCTCCATAAAAAGGTTGACATGCCTCTTTTGTTATGAGAGGATTCTAAGAACCCTACAAATTATTAGCAAAGGGGGATGCATTCATTTTGAAAAGCTGTAAAAAGGAGAAGGGGGGGGGGAGAGATTTTGCTTTCCCTCCAAATTTTATAACCATGCATTCAAAATTATTCTTAAAAGATTAACTTTATATAAAAAAAAAATAAAAAATAAAAACATATTTTACTGTCCTTCAACATTTTACCTCTGGAAAAGGGGGGGTTGAAAAGGGAGAAGGGGTGGCGGGGCATGTTGCAAAAGTCTGTTCTAGACACCATACGTTTTTTAAATAGTTAGTTGATGGGGGGAAATTAAGTGGACTCTTTCCAGAAACAATTTGCTATTATCTTCAACAATTACGGGGGTGGGGGGGGGGGGGGGGTGGGGGGGTTGAAGAACAAACCTCACAAAGTCACACAGCCATTTCAAAGGCTGGACATTTACGGGCAAGAATTAGTAACTCAAGAATGTTTGCTAAGAATCCTGACATCATGGGTGTCCTTTGATTACTTGGAAAACAAAACTGAACCTGAACATTTTAAATTACATACATTGGGATTAATGTTATTTATATAATTAAATGAGAGTATTCTTGCTATTGGCCATAATACTTTGAGATAACTGACGACATCAATAATAATAGTGTTAATAATAATAGTGGCTTCTTATAAAGCGCACATATCCACCACTCATTGACGCTCAAGGCGCTTCATCAGTCAGTATTTTCCTGCAAGGTACATGTATGTGGAATACAGTCACTGAGTAACAGATACAATACCATCGAAATGGATACAGTTAGACTTAGCATTTTCAAGATGCAAAAAAACTTAGTCCAAGCTCAAAAAACCAATACGAAATGCTACAAGACACAGGCAGTGAAATTCAAAGTATACATACACCATGGTATGTCACAATCATCATTCAGTCAACACTGCACATCCACAAAGCACAGCAACAATTAAGTGCATAGCCACACGTCCATCAAATTTTAGTATGAGAGACAAGAGAGCAGTGTGCGAATAAACTTTTAGGGTGCACACAACCAGTGCTGGTGGATACAATAACAGCAGATATGCAAAAGGAATGAGTTTGCTGAACCCATCCCACATCAAATGCTTGCTTTGTGCGGCAGTCAACCGAGCTAACTTTAGAAGTGACATGTTCCTTGGGAACAGTGTAAAAGAGCAGAACAGAGCACAGAAATGATTTGCTGATGGCGTGAGTCACACAGCAGAGGCTGAGGCACACCATAATAATTTCCATTAAATGCGGCAATGACACAGCAAGCATGAAAAGACTGGCTGCACAGGCGGTTGCTGCAATTCTGAACTGCTTCTTTGGCAACCATGAAAAAAAGAAGAAAACAATTCTAGAAGTTCCCATACCTCTCCCCTATGTCTGGGTCAGATTGATTTTAACCTCTAACGATGAGGAACTCAGAAGTCTGAATCAATGAACCTTGCATATGCTATGACAAATCCAAAAGGAACACTAACCTTTACATGGATTGGAGCTTCAGGAGATCACAGCGCCATCCATTCTGTGAACAACCAACACGCAGACTCTATTATCAAAAGGTTTGAGGCAATTTGCTGCCACCTAACCGCTGGATCACCCGCTGCAAGTGCCCTTACTGCAATGGACAAAAAACAACAATACAAAAAAAAAGTGTAATAGGAAATAGCTATCAAATGAAACGAGCACAGTGTCGAGCTGAACCATAACAATTTGCATCAACTAAATCCAAAGTTACAGTTTAACGTTTAACTTTAAGGGGGCTTGTTATGGATGGCATTAATAGGCCACCGTAGCCTTGCTGTATGATGATGTCATGGGCTATGAATAAACCACTTTCAGTGAATGCTACTACTGGAGTCCTGCTGTCTTTAGAACAGGGCTAAAGATCTGATACAACCTGTGCCGTCACATGGATGGTCTGCAGTGGTTGGGGTGTAGTATTGAGTAGGTATACACATTCAAACCGGGCACCTATAACAAGAGAGGACAATAGGGTCCCCGGTTGGGGAAGGGTCCCCGGTTGGGGAAGGGTCCCCGGTTGGGGAAGGGTCCCCGGTTGGGGAAGGGTCCCCGGTTGGGGAAGGGTCCCCGGTTGGGGAAGGGTCCCCGGTTGGGGAAAAGTCCCCAGTTGGAGAGAGTGTACAAAACCAATGGGAGCTGTTGCAAAAAAGTTTGGGTATAAACAAAAGAGGGACAACAGGAGGTCCCCGATTGCAGGTGTTTACACACCTGTGTGAGTTGACTAATCAGCCCAACCTGTGCCGTCTCATGCATAACCTGCATTGGTTGGAGTGCAGCGGTGAGTTTACTAATTAGTACAACCTGTGCCGTCACATGGATGACATGCAGTGGTCCTTCTTACAACATCTTAGACCCACTTCAGACAGGCGCTCCAGAGTCGCGCCGAACCAAACATATAAGGAGTGATTCTAGGTTGACCCAAATAAATTTTGGTTTCAGGCAGGCAACTTCCCATTTAGGCCTACATTAGGTTTGGCTCATGACAAGATCAACATCTGAAAACAAGACGCTCCAGAGTCATTCGGAACGACTGCAACAGATGATCTTTATACTTCTAGCGCAACCAGTCACTATTGACTGTTTCAGATGTCAAACTTTTCATGTACTTAATTTAATAATTTGGTTCGGCGCGACTCTAGACACCTGTCTGAACCGGGTGTTAGACAGTTCCTGGTTTTGTAGTTTAAAGTCTAACAGTTACCTAGATAGTTCTCCCACTCATCCTGCTTGTCATTTACAAGCTTGGCAGTGGACACCTTGAGTGTCTGATTCATTCTCTCATCAAGGCTGTTTGTTTAAGGATGGTATGCGGAGCCGACACGATGGCGGATAGCAGAAAGCTTTTGGAGAATTTTTTTTTACTTTTAGCAAAGTTTCAGATAATTGCAATTGCATAAAGAGATTGGTCCTGCAATGTACGTGAAGATTTGACAACTAATAGTTGTTGTTTTTTCATACTAATTGTACCTGGTTACAGAATTCTCTACCTTGGTCAGAGAGGCAGTCTTTTGGTGCACCATGCCTGTAATGAGAATAAATGAGCTCATTTTAAATATTACAAAAATTATACCAATTAAACCAAGCATGGGGGAGAGTATTAGCTGGTTGTAACCCACCAGAGTTAATCACATCACGCATCTACAAGATCCAACTTGCCTGGTTTAGCCACACAGTGAGAATAGAAAACAGCAGACTCCCAAAATGCATCCTACTTGAAACAGTAACTGGGGAAAATAGACGGGCTAGGCCAAGGAAGAGATGGGAAAACGACATCATCACTAACAGCACCTTCTACCTGGAACACCGACAAGTGCAAGAAAGGCAAGAATGGAGAGTGAAAATTTGTGGTGCCAACGTCCTGCGGGATTTGGAGCAAGACTAATTGATTGAACCAATCAATGTAAGTTTGAAACCCAGTTCCCATTAATTACAAACACTGACGTGAACCTCTTCATTTGGTCCTTGGATAAAAGGAGGAGCATTTAATTGAGTAAAAGGGCTGACCTACACAAACACATGGTGTTGACTTTAATAAACTTTCCAGGCTATTTAATCACTATTTGTTAGATTTTTCCAAGGGCAAAAGACACGGAAAGTAGGAAGAATATTATGAATGCCTCTTGGAATGAACTTACCTGCAAAATACACTAGCGAGGCACTTTTCTACAATTTCAGCATCCTTTCGTGGGATTGGCATTTCCTCGGGCCACTGGCTGTAGTAGTACGTAGCTGTTTGGACAAAGCGATTGCCAGCCTTCGACTCCTTGAAATGGACTAATTAGGTCGATCCCAACCATTACCCAAGGCAATCCCAAGGATGGGTTGAAGCTCCAGGGCAGTGGTTTTTATCTTCTCGCCCTGACATTTGGTGCACTGATGAATCTACAAAATTGGAAAATGGTTCATGGATACATATCTTACATTTTCAATGTGACAGTAGTAGATAAATTCGCTCCCTTCACAAAGAATAGAAGACAGCATGCATAAACTTTTGTTTAGTTCATTTTCTAAAAGATTATACTTTTTTGTACTAACTCTTTCAGTGCCAATGTTGTACATTTACAATCTTTTTTATATATTCCGTAAGTGTTATCAATTGCACATAGACGACCCATGATATACAATACATGTACCTGTCATCACGAGAGGGCATTATCACTAAAGAAATACTATTGACTTTGGGATGTACCAAGGCAACACAAATCAGCAAGATACAATTTGTTTGGTGAGAAAAACTTTTTTTTTTTTTTTTTTTTCAAAATTTTAAACAAAATTGAAAAGCTTAGCGATTTTGGTTCAAAACACATACAATAGCGGGCACTGAAAGAGTTAAATTCAATGTTACATCAGTTAACATTGTCACATTACATACCCATTCATTTACATCTTTTACTATTGTCTGCCAGTAGACTGGCCTCAATCTTCAGTAGGGTATTTTTCTGCCCAAAATGACCCCCAAGGCCGAGTCGTGGCACTAAAAAAAGATATCATTAGTTGACTACAGAAATAGTGCCCCGGAGCTAGGTTGATCCAGTTGCACTAGGTTGATCCAGTTGCACTATCTAGTTCAACCAAGCAGCATTCGAGGAACAGCTAGATCGACTATGTTTAAGTCTAGTCGATTCTAGTCAGAAAACCGAACTTGCTCATACCTTCTACTCTGAAGCTGCTTGCAAATCTTTGAACACTTTGCTGATGGTTACCACTCATTCTAACAGGATAACCTCATTCTGAAAGAAACTAAAAAACATGCTCAAACGAAAGGTTAGATTTGTTGCTGATCAACACTTTCATCGGCCATGATCACCTGCTATAAAGTATCAACATTATTTCAAGTAACACAAAGCAAATTAATATGGAAAAGAAATGAGAAATGTTGAACTGTAAAACGTGCACAGAAACTAACGAAAAAGGAGTTAGTAAGAAAACAAGTAAATTGTGAAAACTTACAAAGATACTTTAAAGGCACTGAACACGTTTTGTAATTGTCAAAGACCAGTATTCTCACTTGGTGTATCCCAACATATGCATAAAATAACAAGCCTGTGAAAATTTGGGCTCAATTGGTCATTGAAGTTGCAAGAAAATGATGAAAGAAAAAACACCCTTGTTGTACAAATTAGTGTGCTTTCAGATAGGAATAAAAGGCTTCTGGCCAGAAGTCTTTTATTATTTTAGTGAGAAATTACCTCTTTCTCAAAAACTACGTTACTTCAGAGGGAGTCGTTTCTCACAATGTTTTATACTATCAACAGCTCTCCATTGCTCGTTACCAAGTAAGTTTTTATGCTAATATATATTTTGAGTTATTACCAAACGTGTTCAGTGCCTTTAATAGTAAAAAAAAAATATCAAACAAGCGAACACTACAATTCAAAGTAGGTACAGATTAGTAATACTATATTAAAAAGTGCTGGTTTTGTGCAGGTTTTAAAAATACGAAATAAAATATCAACGATCAAAATGATGTGAAAAAGTGGCAACAAGATGAAGAACAATTCTAAAAACATCAACAATCACTAACTTGCCATTTTGCGCAGAGATTCTTGTGAAAGTTGTCACACGGCAACTTTTACACCACATGGCCCAGAATCAGCACATGGCAAATTCCATGGAGCAGAAACTGCTCTCACAAAAATTCAGAACGACTGTTTCTAGTAGGTTGAGGGTCTTGTTTATCCAATTTCACTTTTATTCATTACCTTCTACTTACTGTATATTGAGTTTACTGTAAACATTGGGTTTACTGTAAATCGTGTAAGGTGCTGCGGCATACTCAGCAGCCACTGCCAGAAACACAGAGGCAAACCACTTCTCTTAGCGATGAGTGTAACTGGGTTCTTTTACGTGCATTACACAACACAGGACCTACGGCTCTACCTCCTGTCCGAAAGACGTAGCATTAGTGGTCAAGTGCCTTTCACTTACCGGGATTTGAACCCACACTCTGCTGATCACAAACACCAGAGCTTGAGTCCAGTGCGCTTGATCGCTCCATTACAGGAAAGCTCCATAAAAGAAATTCTGAGTTTCGCCACAAAAACTTGGAAAGTGTACATCCTTTTTACAGAGTGGATGTGTTAACATTGAATTACTTGGTTCATTAAACTTAATGGATGACCATAGTTAATCCACCTTGGGCAGTCAGCAGCCCTACTGGTTTGTGCATGATCAAATGAAGTCCACTGTTTGGAAAAGGAATTACATGGAGATAACAGGTGTGATTTGTCAGACGAAAAGGATGTGTCATTTTAGCCTCTTTCTCTCATGGAGCTTTCGCGACACACCAAATAAGCAAACCAACCTCATGAATCAAACAAGTTTCACAGACAATTCTTTAAACAACTACTATTTAATGTTTTGCACCTCCTGTTTAGAATATTTCAAGCATTTTCATTCAAGCAATGTATTAAAATATTTTGTGTACATGTACATATCATTGTCAATGATTCACAACAGATCTTATAACTTATGAACTACAAACAAACCAAGTCTACAATCAATTGTGCTTACTGCAATGTACTCAGAGTTAGTTTGACGATTTTAAACAAAGGTAGTGCAATAAAAGTAACTTGATAACTTGGTGCATGTGTTTGCCACTAACAGTGTCTTTAATTAGCCCACCACCATGAATTAAGGGCCCACTTTCATCAATTTCATAGAGATCATGGCTTAAGCAGAAAATATTGCCTAAACAAATTCAGCAGAAGCTGGTAAAGTAAAGTTTTCTGCTTAAGTGGCTCCGTGAAATACCATTTAAAAACACTAGCAGCATTTTCTGGTAAGTGACAAGACTTGTACAAGTTTGATCCATGCATGCATTCACATCTGCCAGGTACATTTGACTCGCTCATCGTTCTCTGTGCTCTAAGAAACCTACCGAGGCCGTATCTGAATTGGGGGTATTGGCTACAGCTTTGGCTGTTGCTAATGCTGTTGCTATGGATGTTTATAAGGCTGTTGCTAAGGTTGTTGCTAAGGCTGTTGCTCTAGATGTCCTGTACTTCAACACATGTTCTATACTTCAACACATGGTTTGATTGGCTGCATATTGCACCGCAGCACCTTGTAAACCATTACATGGTGCTATGTAAAGGAATAGGTCCCAAACTTCAAAAACGTAAGCTGAATATGGGAGGGCCATGAGCATCACTAAATGAAGGGATTTGAGCGCTATTATTATGATGTCACAATCCAGCTGTAGCTGTAGCCATAGACACCAATTCTGACATGGCCCGATACTGGAAAGGAAACAAGTCTGGTCCCATTCAATGTTGAATCAATGTTCAAGATTGCTATTGCATACACAGGGAACAAGACAAAGATGGCAGAGGTTTAACATCAGTCTAATCTAGTAAAATTTGAATTAACTTCTAGACATAACTGTCTTCTATCTTGAAATAAGTTCTACATAGCTCTACGGTGGCTCTTTTCCCAAACCATGGCTTAGGCTCTCGCTCCGGGTTGGGCTCCCTCATCAATTTCAGAGCAGTGTACATTTCGAACACTCTTTCCAACACCAGACCAAGCCTGGAGCCAGAGCCAGAGCCAGAGCCAGAGCCAGAGCCAGAGCCAGAGCCAGAGCCAGAGCCAGAGCCAGAGCCAGAGCCAGAGCCAGAGCCAGAGCCAGAGCCAGAGCCAGAGTCAGAGCCGAAGCCAGAGGTTTGAAAAAAGCCCCATGGATCCATCGTGTCTGTTTTTACAGTGACCCTTCCTGGAAGTTCACTTATTACCTTGGCAACAAGTTGAATATACAATCATCGAGCCATCATACACATAATTCATACATACAATCATGCAAGAATCTAGTAAAACTAACAATAATTTCAGAATTGAGATCCTTAATCAAACATGGGTTTTTCAATTACAATTATCATTCTTTAAAATATAGCTTTATTTATAAATATAAAATTACTCTGAAATCAGATTTCTTAAGAAAAAATGTCATAGAAAATTAATGTTATTTTAGAGATGCATGTTTCATGTACATGTACCTGCCTTGCGTATAAAATAGTTTGATGTGTACTCTGATCAAAAGTTACCTTATAAAAGAAGTTCAAAGTAAAATTGGACAAGGTTTCGTCTGCTTTGATTGGGGCACTTTGGTGACCCTCGACCAGAAACATGTTAGTGTTTTTGTATTAAGTTCAGTTTTGCCGCAGTGACATAGCTGTTTCGACCAAACTGTAACGGAGTGGTTGGTTCTGTTAACCTTGGTTTCAAGATGATGAATTGTACAAATAACTCATGCTAAAGCTATGGTGATAAAAATTATAAAGGCTAAGTATAGTAACTTATATATAAAATTATGATTAAGGCTGTATATTTTGAGAAAATCAATTTCAAGAGAAGTACCTTTGTCACTTCTGTGGTTACCGGATTTTTTTACAAGTAGCTATCGGGAACTGTCTTCAGTCAGTAAATTTGACGACATAAACTGTTTCTGGTAAGGGCTCCCAAACACACCCCAGGTTAGGGTAATTAGGTACAACACTGAGCAAGTTAACTAAAGGTCGACTTTTTCAACTCAAAACCAGACTGGTCGACTAGTGGTTGACTACTGTGGTCGATCATTTGGAACCAGCCTCAGAACCATGGATTTTCCTTGGTCCCGGTAGCCTTGTTTCTTGCTAACCCATGAAAAGCGCAGAAGGGAGCCAGTGACACTGTAGCGAAATGGTGGAAGGCAATGGAAGTGTTGAATACCGTACACATACAGATGGTAAACTAGACTCCTGAACGAGTCGTTCAGGTAAGTAGGTCACCAGAATGTGCTTTGCTAGTCAGTGGTCAAACCTTGGGTCAACTAAAAGTGCGCACTTGAACTTTCGATATACTCCAGGGATTAAACTTTCTACAGTATTTTATAACCAATGATTTTTGTCTTACAATAACAACGTACACACTACGTGTTTATGCACATTTGCAATAGCTATGGACTCCTCGCTTAGACCGCCATTGCTGAGGTAAAACAGTGGAAAAGTGCACACATACATGTATAACGCATGACTCTCAACCAATGAGAGGGCTTCACTGACCTCAGTCAGGGCAACTATTTTGGGCTTCATATGCAAAGGGTCTATTGACAATTTGTGATGATGTTAGACATGCGTGTATTTAGATGTAAAGTGTAACATACACTGAGTATGTTTGTTACATGGAGACCTGTACAAATACATTACAAACAGACCTGATATTTTGTGAAGGCAATTGCCTCCATGCCCCTGGCCATTGCCTTGGTGCCCCTTGAAATGTTCCAGTAGAAATTCATAGACGTGCCTTTTACTTAGGACAAACTGCCTGGGCCAGTCCCTTACAAGAACAAAGTTTCAGGGCCCAACTTCATAGAGCTGCTTAAGCAGAAAATATTTCTTAACAATTGTCTGCTAAGCAGAAATGAGCAGGATACCAGTCCCAAGTTGCACATGTGACATGGTAGTTTGGCTGGTAACCTTATTCTGGTCAGCCCAATTTTGTTGTGCTTACATGTAGCTACTTTTTGTGCTTAAGCAGCTCTATGAAATTGAAATACATGTAACAAAACCACTTAGCTTTGAATGACGATAATAGACGTTCATTGGCTCCCATAAACTCATGCTGTACCTTCCCTTTCATTTTGACTCCTAAAGCCTTTGCTTGGTTGAAGTTCCTACTCTGTACGTAGAGTAGCCCCCCACCTCCCCCCCCCCCCAATTAGAAGAAATCCTAGCAGCTGCTAAACCGGACACCATAAATCTCATTAACATCAGTAAATATCTACACAATTATTGTTCAAAGATTTCAGGATTAATATTAGGTACTGAATCATAACTACCATAAAAATGTTATTAAATACTGATTAAACATGAAACTGGCACCCACCAGGAGGTCCCAGGGATTCCCAAACCAGACCACCCCCAAAACAACATATGTGATGCGATCAAGCTAAATGAGTCGTTTGTCGGAAATTTTATCACGGAGAAACAAGCCAAAACAGGCCAACAGGGGTAACATTTTCACAAATATTTTTTTTGTAAATTCAAGTGCCAAAATATATCTATTTTACATTGGCGACTTCTTTTCTGATAACTAACATTACTAAGGGGTTAAAATTAGCATGGAAACTTGCCGATGTACATGTGAGAGAAAGAGAAATCAACGAAAAATTTGAAAACATTGTTTGCGTACGTTTGTTACGTGGAAAGTTGTGCACACAAGTTCTCTCAACTCAACTGTACTGTCATCTCAATGGGGAAAATACTACAAAAATGATTTAAAACAATCACAACATACCTTTGAAAATAAATACGAGTGCCTCTCTTACCTACAGATAACTTCTGCACCTCAAACCCTTTGAAAAATCCTATCAAATCACAATATTTTGTGTGTAAAAACACCAATAAGTTTATCGCGAAAGAAGCGGAAGGTTGCCATTACTGTGTACATTGCGCGTGTGATACATGGTACATACAATACGGTTTGTACATCCATAGAGATTGACAGCAACTCGTGCTTCACATGCGTTGGTGATAATAGGACTTCCGACCTTTGAACCTTTGGAGGGGATTTTTGCTTATGGGCATCATGTGCTATTTTTAGACTGTTGTCATGTCCAGATAGCGTTCTATCTACGGCTGTTTGCTGCATGTTAATCGCATGTTTAGAACACTAATACAACTTGTCAAACTTCGAAGGCGTTTCGATGCCAGTATTCGAAGTATACGCAGGGCGCCTGCGGACTGTATGCGTGCGCGCTAAAAGGGTTTTAAACCCCTTTCTCTTTGTTTCATTTTCTCGTATCACTTGGTGTTTCTGCTTTCACAACTTTTGAACAAAAGGTTTTATAAACATGTAGTTTTAAAAGTAGTAAAGCATAGCTTTTGCTCTTTTCAGATGTATAAAAAAATAAAAAATGACAAGGGTCGACAAACGACTCATTTTGCTTGATCGCATCACATATTGACACTTTGCCAGCTTGTTATAACACTTGATTAAGTGGCCTCAAAGCCCCCAGACAAATTCTTCTTGTCAGCCAAATAATCAAATCGCTTTCTGGATCCAGCCCTGTTTATAGAGGGGCTCCAAAGTCAAATTTAGTTTTGTGATGCACTCATTTTCCAATAGATTATGAGAATGAAGGGAAAATTACAATACCACTTTTCGATACCCTTAAATTGTAATATTTGTTAAAATCCAAAAATGTTTTATGACGTCATTTTTCAAATATACATTTTTGTACAGAGATTTTTTTAGTTATCCTGTATTTTCATGATATTCAATAATAACTGCATTGGATATGACTGTTTGACTGGCGCAAAAAGAACCCGAGTTGGATTGTACAGACCTATTTGTTAATGATGTTTGATTACGCCGTGTTTCAAACTACGCTTTGATAGAATATCGGATAAAATTACATTTTACACCGTTTTAACGTGAGGTTAGAGACTTGTAATTTTTCCACAACGTTCAAGGGGACTCTATCTATTGGAAAAAAAGTGCATCACCAAACTGAATCTGAACTTGGTACCCTCTTTAAGGTCGATGTGGGGTGATGAAACATGGTATTAATAAGTTTAATAGTTTGTTGCATTGGTTTCATAATAAATAACAACAGTAGGCCTACACACACCTACATGTAACTGTTTGGTTACAATTCATGCTATATTTTCATGCTATTCACCATTGAGATTTCACATGCATACATGAACATAACACTCCATGCATATATGAGGGATTAACACGCATTCAAATCAAACACACAAGTAATCAACCTAGTATGTGAGGAAAGAGATTTTTCTGTAATTTTATGCTATTGTTATTTTTAGTATTATTACTTTTTATATACGGTTTTTACTTTGGTGGGGGTATGGGGATGGGGTCAAGGGAAGACATGCAAGTAAAAAGGAATTATCTTCATCATGGAAGCATGTAATTCTTGACATGGCCTCTATGAACAACCCGCCTTTTACCACTGAGAAAAGTAAAATCTTGCCATCCATTAACCCTTTCAGCCCCAAGTTCTTTTGACATAAACAACTGCTGGAGCCCACGTTATTTGACCACTCAAGCGTGAAGCACACTTCCTGACACAATAGGAAGCTGGTGTTCAAAGTTTGATTTTACAAACTCTGTTATTACCTTGAAGATTTTATTTAAGAGCATAATGAGTAATAAAAATTGTCTTACTTATTAAATTTCCTTTCATATAATTCAAAAATCATTGAAATCAGCCAAAAAATTTCCAAGTTCTTGGTATTTGCTTCCTTAGTGTGTTCTGAAAACCCAAACACCTTTTTGCACACAACCTTATGGCGCTCCGTAGGTGTTTGGCATTTCAGATCTTTCTACTCTAACTTGAAGCTATTGCAAAATAACAACCCTATTTTATTTTACCGTCATTGGAAAGATCCGATCTTTCTCTTTCCAATGATGGTAAGCTTGGGTATGGAGGGTGAACATGGACAAAACTACAGCTTTTTAACAAATGGCCTTTGTGCCCAGGCTTGTGTTGTCTTGGGCGACTATAGTCGCCCTTGGGGCTGAAGCAGGGTATAGTGCACAGTCGACTATAGTCGCCCTTGGGGCTGAAAGGGTTAAAAAGGACAAAAACACAATTGAGTCTCGCAAAAAAATTACCTGGACATGATTTGAAATTTCAGTACAAGAACCAAGACACAACATCCCCAAATTTTTCATGCTTATTTCTACTTCTTCCTGTTATACTCGGATACATGCATGACATAGATTAGTCTCATAACTCATGGGAAATTTAAAACCTTTAAATTACACAGTGTTGTAGTCAAGACCCGATGGTCCGAGACCGAGACCTGAAGGTCTGAGACCAAGACCTACATAAGAAACAGACAGATCCACTAAGAGCCTTCTCCAATGTGTGAATTGTTTTAAATCCTTGCCCGAGGCATGTTTTCTTTCATCGTAAGATTCAGTTCGTTTCAAACCAACTCTGTTTCAAACCATTTAAGAATTCAGAAATTCCAGAGCTACAAAATGGTGGCATCAAATCCTTGAGAAAAAGGGCACCAGAGAAAAATGATGGAGAGAAAACCTGCGACAATACTCAGGACAGTCAATTAGTATCAACAAGCACAAAATAGAGACACTTGGAAACATCATGCTAAAGCCGTCATTCTGCAGTGGATCGACAATGGCCGATCAAATCAAAACCAAATGGTACAACTATATGTCTACTGTACAATACGAGTGGAAATTGAATACCAGAAATCTAAGATTTGTGTCTTCGTTTTCATACACTCCGCGTCAATCTGTTCACTAATCCCAATCAAATACAAATATAACAAATCAAGGCACCTCACAACATTAGAAAAGATAAACAGCAAAAACCTCCTGAATAAAGACAATGATGCTCAAGAGAAACAAAATTAGTGCTCTAAAGCAAAAGAAACAAAAAAATACAAGAATTACAAATTGCAATGTGTACATGTACGTAATAAAGGCACTCAACATCTCAGGAAGCCCTACCATGCCACGCCTACAGCGTACATTTTCATTTCAGTACTGACCATCCTTGAAGTGGAACTACATGTAGATTGGACTCAATTGCTGAACTTCTACCCTCCAAATTGACTAGATAGGGACACTGCTAATATAGGGCTACATGTAGATAGCTCAGTTGGTAGAGCACCAGCTTGTAAATCTGGAGGTCCCAGGTTCAAATCATTCTCTAGTCAGTTTTTTCTTTGTTCACCTCAAATCTACAATATGATTGGAGTTTCCAACCTTACCATGACGTGTCATTAAAAACTTGACTCAGTCTAAAGCAACAGAGAAAATTTTACAGAGGATCTTAATTACCTCAACAATCTTTCAAAATAATCCCAAATTGAGTTTTTGTAGGTTCGCTTATAATGCCTCAATCCCTACTACTGCACATCAATCCTGAATATGAAGGACCTATACTGCCTCTACCTTTCAAAATCAATTATGAGGAATTTTGTATTAAATATCCTGATATGTACATGTAGAATAAGCTTCAAAATACTCCAGACGATTTTGAAGGACCAAGCGCAAATAGGGTTAATCAACATCTACGCATAGACAGCATTGGTTCATCACTTTGATCTCCTGTGTCCATGACTTATTTGGGTCTGCTGTTGATCTCACTAGCAGACCCAGTTCATCTATACAGGACCGACCCTGATTTCAATAATGTATACAGTGAAAATAGCCCATGTGTATGTCCCAATGTGTATAATCAGCGCCCAAAGGATTCAGGGTGAAATCCGGTTCAACACCTGCAACCATCATCGCACGCTGATTTTTTTGAAATGCGTTAGAGATCTATATAACCTGACGAAAGCTATAGCATGGCATCCATCCCGGCAGATTGATATACATGTTAACTGTTCTCGGTTTTAAAAGATGCATTGCAGTATATTTTTCAGAATGTGCTTGTGCAGATGAGCTATTATACATCGTACAGTATAGACGATGTGACCTCTGTTTACATTCAAACCGCCCTCTGTTGACAAGTCTGTTGTCCAAGTCATGTTCCGCCGGGCAAAAAGACGCGTAGTCATGGTATATTGCGTGTACTTTCTAGCTGGCTGTCAAGTACACAAAGGTTTTGCCCGGCGACATGCGCGCGCATCATGTTATGATTTTCAAATGACGTCAGCGGTCACATCGTCTATACATTGCAGCTGAACAATTCCTGAGACATCCCACAACATTCAGCTGTCATGGAAGGACCTTTGTACAGGGAAGTATTGCATGGAGGACACCACAGGGTCAACTCATTAAGAGACCTCAAAAGAACCACACTCAATATATCTCCTATCCCCTACATCATAGACTGGGAGAAGACCTCAATTTTAGCGAGAGAGAAAGATAGACAAGCATGCTGGATAAGGGAAAATCCACGTGTATAAGGAGGAATGTAACAACGGTCATGAACAGAGATGAGGAAGTCTTCAATCTCAGTCACATTTACAATTCACTGATCACGCCCACAACCACCTCAGGTTTCATGAAAACCGACCACTTTTGGTCAGCTTCCCGTCAAAACTCCATCAACTGCCTAGCATCAGTCGCTTTGAAATAGCTGGACATCGACCAGCGAAACTGTCAGCGGTAAAAGGTAAGTGTTTCCGATCCTCTTGACATTGTGGTCTTACCAAAAGAAAAACCATCATTAATGCATTTTTACAAACCTGATGAAACTCTTAAGAGCGATCTCAATAAGATACTTTTTTTAGCGCTCACTCAACCCTATGTATGACTTTCTACTACATTCTACACCAGTGCAGGGTTCTGCCCAGGATTTGTTTAGTGCCGGAATTTTTTTTTTCCTAGTACAGTCAAGTCAATTTCCTTTCGATCGTGCACGGAGTGGTTACACACGTGCGCCCTGCAGCTGTGCCTTGAATAGGCCCTCAGTGCGCGCACGCCTTTACCGCCATGGGAAAACAATTTACAGCATCTATAGCATGGTGCTTACTCTGCAGTTCATTTCCGTTGTATTAAACGCTGAGAATAGGGTTCGCAACATGATGAAACTGGTATCATGTTATTCCAAGCGTAAAGCTATAATCAGCGTGACTGGAAACCATTGCAAAATCAATGCGGGTTTCGTGCGTTGGATATATTGTACATCGTACAGGCGGGAGGAATGCTCGATCCTGGATCATTAAAATAGACTCAAACCAAAGAAGTAGGCTACTCGAAACTTTGGATAAAACTGTTTACTGGTAAATAATTTGTTTTACACGTTGTTCAAAATATTTTGAAGGAAATGGGCAAAAAAAAGGGAAAATGTGTTGTGGTCGGAAAAAGAAAATTTTTTGCGAGTGCCGGTCGGGGAATCATGAGTGCCGGTCGGGTTTTCCGGCACCGACCACCGTGGGCAGAACCCTGCAGTGACAATGCACAATCACAGAAACATCTACTTAAATAAAAATATAAACCCCAAGGTTTTCAACGAGTACATTCTCAAAAGTTTACACACAATATTTACAAGAAGGAACAAAAAAATGAGGTTGAATCTCTTTCACCCTCTTAAAAAATTACCCCTGACCAAAGTTGTCACCTTTGAACTCAGGTCAGAACATTGATAAAAAATGTTGGCACTCTGCGTTTCTAACCTTGTCTCCATGGTTAATTTACTTTCTTTTGATTTTTTTCTCTTGCAGTTGAATACTTTGCATGAGGGTAAATTACTCCCAGTAAATGGTCCATGTTTAGACCTGTATCGCCGTGTCAGTGTAACAATGTAACAGCACTGTTTTTCACTGCATCAGGACTGGAATTACACTGAGGCCATGGCTTCTGGTCTTGGCATTGGCGCCCCTTCAAAACTTTCCCATAGACTTTAAAAATTTCCAATGTGCCCTTTGCAAAGTGAAAATGACCTTGCCCTCTGAAAGATGAAATTCCAGGCCTGCTGCATGAAGGCTGTATCTGAGCCCATTGGATATATTTGAACAATCTGGAAAAGAAGGCCATGGTCTTGGCCTTGGCACCCCTTCAAACAATTCCCATGGACTTTGAAATATTCCAATGTACTTGTCGGATCTACTGGTGGAGAAGAGATCTTCTAGACTTGGTCTGCGTTCAGGAAATGTCCAACAGTTCCAGGAAACTCGAACGAGGCGGTCTTGGGGTGACAGGTCTTTCTCTGTAGCAGCCCCGCGTTTGTGGAATGCACTCCCTTCATACATCAAATCTAGCAAAACAATTGAACTGTTCCACAAGAATCTGAAGACCTACCTCATGAAGGAATCCAGCGATTAACTGTCATGTCCATACTTGTGATTATTTCATTTAATTACTGTTTCTAGTGTATCTTTGTGCGCCTTGGGTGCCATTATAGGCAGATATGTGCGCTATACAAATCTTTAATTATTATTATTATTAATGTGCCCTTTGCAAAGTGAAAATTACCTTGCCCTCTCAAAGATGAAGTTCCAGGCCTGCTGCATGAAGGCTGTATCTGAGCCCATTGGATAGGGCCTCATTACACATTCTGGTAAATAAAAAAGGTATGACCTCGCCACAGTTCAAAATAGCAAAATGTTGTATTTTTGGGGGGAAGATACACATGTATCCACTGTGGAAGTTTTTACAACAAGAAGAATCCCATTAAAGACTTTGTTACGCTGACACGACGCTATTGCATTTCACTGTTTTTTTAAAAGACAGTTTACAGTGAATTCACGATCGCAATATATACATGTACACTACTCTTACCACCAACCTCGTACCTTTTTCATATTACATCCATCACCAGAGAATATGTTTGAATGCCGGGGATGAAGGAAAGAGTGTGATCGGTCACCATGGGGGCAAGGTTATCTGAAATTCAAATCCTGAACGGTCAGGTCGTAACTTCACCTTTCCTTCCTTCCCTCCATACCCTGTGTGTCCGACACCACGTCACGGATGCTGGGGGTTCCATTCGTATGGGCGTGGTCACCTTGGTGGGAGGTGCTTAGGCTGTTCTGGTCAGTCTTCTCACCGGTTTTATGTTTTCCGGGCGTCGGCTTGGAGGGAAACGTGAGGAGGACCAAAAGGGCCAAGATGTGCAGACACCAGTAGCATGAGCTGCAGGAGAAACACATCATAGAACAGCACAACTTTTTTTAACCCTCTTACTCCTAGACACAATTTTCACAGAGTCTGGGAGTTGACCACACTTTGAAACCATCCAACTCAACTGCATGTTGAGAGAATGGTGAAGAAAAAAAAAACATGAGTTGACAAAAGTGTCAGGAGTTCTGGTGAAATACATTTCACTAAATCAACTTTTTATCTTATTTCCATTTTAGAGGAAGGTATCACAGACACTTCTCATTTTTCAAAGTTGTCAATAATTTCTTCAATTATTTAGAATGATTATGCCTGTTTGGTTAACTACATTGTACTTGTGTGCAAGAACCATAGCCGTATATTGCACAAAAACCAATACAGAGAGAGTAGTGTGCACACACACTCATAATCATCAGTGTTTTTATGATAGAGATTTGCTGTTACAGTAGTCTGACACACATGAGTAGTCTGACACACATGAGTAGTCTGGTACACATGAGTAGTCTTGGACACAGACCCATAATCATCAGTGTTTTTATGAGAGAGATTGGCTGTTGGCTGACACACATGAGTAGTCTGGTCAGTGTTGTAGGTCTCGAGACCGTCTCGAGACCTTTTTTTGGTGTCTCGGTCTCGGTCTCGGTCTGCAAAAGTCTCGGTCTCGGAAGGGCTGGTCTCGGTCTCGGAAGAACTGGTCTCGGTCTCGGAAGAACTGGTCTCGGTCTCGGTCTCGGCTGCCAATGTCTCGGTCTTGACCCTCGAGACCACAGCAAATAATGCCTTTCATACACATGAATTATGTCGTCTTGGCCTAGAGCCATGTTGCTTTGTTGATAAATACCGCCGTCCAAGTTTCTCACACGCGCACGCTGACATTGCAATGCGCTGCTTTAAGTCTTCATTCAAAACACGCACCACCAGTGTTCTCCACACATGGGTTTTGCCGCCCTTACAAAGTTTAAGGCCGCCCTGCCAAAGAATTGGCCGCGCTGCCAACAAAATGACAAACAGACCATTTTTAGCCTGCAATTAATACGATCAAACGAGTAACCGATGAGCCATGCCCGACTTCCAAACCGCAGCATGCATTGGAATTGCGATCGTTAATTTTAGTTTACAAACGTTAAAACACGATGCACACAACCACATGGTTCTGACTGCTGAGTATCCACTGCACGTGCATCGGCCCGGGCCCCACAACGTGAGTCCATGCATATAGCTCATAGACAATAGCCAGAGTCCAAAGTCCAAGCTAACCAACATTCCGCACGCTGTGATTGGCCGTTGATAATTACCATATTCATAAGAGAGCTTGGCTAGACTCCAACGCAGTACACATTCACGAGTCGAGTAAAGAATTGCCGCACAGTGTGCCGCACGCCTGCAGATTGGTACAGTATACAGCCTTGGATTAAAGGATATTCAAACATTGACAACTTTTGCCGATAGAGGGCGATGCGGGGCAAAGTTCATTGAATTTGTTCTTAATGTGCGTTGTCGACCGATCGTTGAATCTCGATGATTTTATTGCCAACGAAGTTCTAAACAATCGATCCTCAAATCATGGAAATGGTTGTTGATGGAAAAAGTATTATTTAGGGCATAAACTAGGTGATAAGATCGTCCAAAAATGCAATTTGTCCAAAAATGATGCCTTGAAATACAAATTGTGAAGTTTGGTGGAAACTTAAATGGGATAGTGTGTTTTCTAAATGTTTATTAGCTTGCATACTCATTATTTTTATTTTTTGCCGATATCACCTTAAAATATGCTTTACACAATTGTATGTATTTTGCATTGGGTAGGTCTCGGTCTCGGATACCTTGGTCTCGGTCTCGGTCTCGGTCTCGTACTGCAAAAGTCTCGGTCTCGGAAGGGCTGGTCTCGGTCTCGGTAGGGCTGGTCTCGGTCTTGGTCTCGGTCTCGGTCTCGGTCTCGGACTTCCAGGTCTCGACTAAAACTCTGAGTCTGGTACACATGAGTAGTCTGGTACACATGAGTAGTCTTGGACACAGACCCATAATCATCAGTGTTTTTATGAGAGAGATTGGCTGTTACAGTAGTCTGACACACATGAGTAGTCTGGTACACATGAGTTGTCTGGTACACATGACTAGTCTGGGACACATGAGTAGTCTAGTACACATGAATAGTCTGTAGACATGAGTAGTCTGACCGTACACAAATTCATAATAATAGACTTTAACCCAATGTTTGTTTCAGAGAAACTGGCTGTAAACAAATGTTTGTATGAGAGAGATTGGCTGTGCTACAACAGTTGTATAATGATCAATGTTTAGTGGAGACTCAAAACTAGGTTAAAGGTAGGGTCACCGTTTGGCAATGATCCCGTAAAGACTTAACTTCTATCTGAAAGCTTACTTGTTATAAAGATGGTAATGGTAGTACATGTAAGCATGCTTCCAAATTATTTTATCTGAAATGCCCCCGTTGATTAGAAATCAATAAAAACACTTGAATCTGAGAAACGATTCGTGCATGTATCTTTCTCAGTTTTCTAAGGGTTGGTGTCCAAGTCTAAGATTTCAGACCGCCTTAAAATATAGACCATAGTATTGCAATCGGTCTATAATTAAAGACTGTCTAAGCGTTAGCCGGCTATAGCGCATAGACCGGTTTAAGACCAATTGGTGCAATCCGCCCCACTGCTCGATTTTAGTTGAAATGAGTTGTCAGTATTACCATAGTGATTTGTTTTGTGACATCATACGTCACCTAACAATAAGATCAATCTTAGCTCTTTGTGAAATCGAGCCCTGACAGCATAGACAAATATAGTCTTCGTTCAAGTCGTTTTCTCGTTTTTGATAAGTGCAAGACATGCAGTCCACTGCATCATAAACTGGTTATAATAATATGGCAACTGCATCATCAATGTATCAACAAAACTTACTTGAAATATTTCAGGGTGAGGTCCAGTTTCAGGAGCGTGAAGGGGGTGATGACGTAGGCCAGAGATACATAGGTACATGCCCACGTGATGACATCGTAGAATAGTTTCAGCTGCTTTGATGATAAGAAGTATGGTCTGACCACATAACGCATCTGCAAAATATTGTCAGTGTAAAACATTATTAGAGGGAATGTACCTCAATGGTTTTGAAAGAGTCAGTGTATTGTTACCATGTAGTTTTGATTATGTTCCACACATACACATCCTTGTCATTTGAATTGTGGAACACGCATCACATGTTATCCTTTGTTTGGCAGTACATACATTTTATTTTATTTTTATTTTATTTTTTAATTTTATTTCAGCCACATCCAACAGCGCAAGCGCCAATAACAGGATGGATAAAAACATTAAATTACATAAAATAGCACAATAAAATTATTTAAACAAACAAAACAAGACAGAGATTAAAATGGTGAACAGTTCTTACATCAAAAAAATAAATAAAAAGTTAAAACATAAGTTACACTCTGGACCCGACCTCCCCCTTCAGATAAAAAAAATCACAAGATTTCATTGATTTTATGTTTGAAGGCAGGAAGGGTGAGGTGGAAAATGTCAATACTGATTTAATATAGGAGTCCTACATGTATGTGGATGATTAGGGGACTCTTCGCAGCCTCGTGTCCAAAACAATTGTTCCTTTCCTGTTTGTCCAAAAGCATACACGTCATCCGACATGAAGTGGTTGAAGAGATTACTTTTATATGGTGAGTCACTTCTTCAAACACAAATTCTCTTTGCTACATTTTATTACTCACTTTGAAGGAGGCAGAAACAATAAGAGAGGCCGAGATAAACGTTGCAAAGTACCCCGGGTAGAACCCATGCCAAATGGCAGACAGGAGAAACGTAAAGAAGCGCTTGTTGAACGGGACACGGTCGTAGCACACGAACTTCAGCCACTTGGCGGAACGGATGTTCCAGTTGTCAATCAGCATCTTTAAGCTTGTGGCAGTCTGCAGAAGGTCAAAAGGTCAAGAGGTCAAAGATCAACCCCATGTAAAACAAATGACACACATTTCCAATGATTCCAAGCTAATTTTATTTATAAAACTCAAACAAAGATCCTGTCATTTGATTGGTGGAAACACATGTCACATGTCTTCCTTTATTTTGCCATGTGTTTACATCCGCAATGCTGGACCATTGTAACCATCATGTATAGGACAGTGTACATGTATATTGATTTTTCGATGCTTAGTTCTCAGAACAATCGTTCACACACTTTCATCCAAACTAGGCAAGGTCATGTTACTGTGGACAAGGTTTTTGTCTACATGGAGTTCGCCACAGTATTTATAAGGGGGTTATAAAAATAGAGTTTCAGAGTGTAGGGTGGATGAGTTTATGTGTCTATTTTGTGTTTATTGTCAAACATTTTTCAAACTACAAAGATCTTTGTGTGAGTTCTATAAAACAATTATTAAATGCATTTCGTTTGTGAAGTCGCAGAATACAATCACTCGATGAAACCTGGCTTTTCCTTTTGACTCTGCTTTGCCTCGTGAAATGGTGTAGTCTAGGGGTCGATTTCTCAAAAGCACTAATATTTATCCTAAGATGAGTTGCCAATATTCCCCTAGTGATTTGTATTGTGACACCACACTTTGCTTCGCAACTAAGATTGATTTGCAGTTCAGATCAATCTCAAGCTCTTTGTGAAATCGGCCCATGATTTCACCTCCCGATTATATTCTGCGACGTTCATATGACACTTGCAATGGCTGGTAAAGTGCATACACTGACCTATGACCGTTTTGTTTTTCCCAACATTTCTCATTCTTTGCGTGATATTTTGAGTATTTTATTTCAAAACCCGTCTCAAAATTTGAGTCTATGATTCTACATAACTAATTTACGTAATTGGTTAAAAACAGTATGCTCCTTTACATCCAGGATTCAATACAGGTAAGTGTTCCTACGGCTTCATTCTACAAACACCGCACTTCTCAACAGCCCCCGTTCTAAACAAACTTCTCAACAGCCCCCGTTCTAAACAAACTTCTCAACAGCCCCCGTTCTAAACAAACTTCTCAACAGCCCCCGTTCTAAACAAACTTCTCAACAGCCCCCGTTCTAAACAAACTTCTCAACAGCCCCCGTTCTAAACAAACTTCTCAACAGCCCCCGTTCTAAACAAACTTCTCAACAGCCCCCGTTCTAAACAAACTTCTCAACAGCCCCCGTTCTAAACAAACTTCTCAACAGCCCCCGTTCTAAACAAACTTCTCAACAGCCCCCGTTCTAAACAAACTTGGGGAGACCATTTCTTTTCCACATGCTGGTTCATCTCTTTGGAATGTTCTTCCACTGAACCTTAGACTAGCAGAGATGCCACTGCGGTAACGAAAAAAAATATATATATATATATTTCTTTGACAATAAGCAGAAAGCCACTTAATGAATGTCGCGAGTGACCCAACCAACCCTAACTTTATGCCGCGACCCTAAACTTTTTATTGGGCATTTTAAAAAAATAAATAAATAAATAAATGCGCACGTGTTTGCACGATAGTGCGCAATCTTCAGATTGCGCAAACATTTGCTCGATATGCAAATTGAGCTGCTGATTGTGTGTAGCGCAGGCTAAGGATTGCGCAAGAGTTTGTCCAATTCATTGTGCAAAATTGATGATTGCGCTCCCCAGAATGAACGAGAGTGGACTCAACAGAAGTCGCAAGCGGACGATTTGGTGCAACCTATTAGCCGAAAATTTATCTTTTTTGAAATATATCTGAGACAATCATACCTCCATACTAACCAAAAACATCTCCTGCGTACCTCATGTGAGTTTAAAGTATACTGAAGAGGTCTTGGATGGATTTTGGCTCAGTTTTTGTTCATTCGCTGTTAGTTTTGAATCGGGCAAGTAGGTTTTTTTTACGCACTCGCCAAACGTATCAGAATACAACAAAACGACCAACAACAAAAAAATTCCGACCTACCGACCATATTATAAAATGGCATGTAATCGGAAACGGAACACTTTTTGTTTTTCCTTACCTCGAACATGCACGTCTTCTGTTGAGTTTTGATTTTTTCAATCTTGAATGTTTCGAGGAGATCGCGATCAGCCTTTGATTTTATTATGTGTGTGTGTGCGTATATATCGGACGTATTACTATTAGACAACTCGTCCTCCTGCATGGAGAATGCGATCGGAGACCACCGCAGCACGAAATCAGACTCATTTCAAGGCTGTGTGCATGACACCTTCGCTCACTATGCAAACTTCCTACACAAACGTCTGCAGGGTGTTTGCGTGCTACGCCTCGAACGTAAGGATACTAAAATTGCCAAGCTGTTGATCGCGCGCGCTTGAAAAAACAACATGTTGCTGTTTGTTTCTCTCTCCGGTCTTTTAATAAAAGGACGGCCTGGAAAAAACGGAAGTTGAGGTATTTTTTTTTATAAAACCGGAAATCCGGAAAAGTGGCATCTCTTGACTAGACAATCTCTCCAGCTTCAAATCTAACTTGAAAACTCACTTGTTCAGTCTTGGCTTGAAGTACTGTCATTAGCAGATGTCCAATATTAAGTTATTTTCTTGAACATTTTCCATACATTTGCAACATGATTTGTGAGGTTAACAAAAGGGTATCCCACCTGAAACTTGACAATGTCAACATTCTGCATCGCAGTCCACATTGGGTAACCATTCTTGTCGTATCCGCTGAAACCCATTCCCGCTGCGTTGTTTATAGCATCGGCTGCAAATAGTAAACATGCAGAAGATTAGTCTCAAGTTGAGACAGAGAGCTGGGAACACCCACTGGACAACCAAGCTTACCCATGGATGTAATTACATACGTAATGTAGAGACAGAGAGCTGGGAACACCCACTGGACAACCAAGCTTACCCATGGATGTAATTACATACGTAATGTAGAGACAGAGAGCTGGGAACACCCACTGGACAACCAAGCTTACCCATGGATGTAATTACATACGTAATGTAGAGTCCAAGGCTCAGTTGCATAAAGCACTTAAGATTCATCTTACAGGTAGGGTCATCATTTGGGTTTTGTCAATGTACACGGGATGATTTTAATAACATGTCTTTTTTTTTTTCTGTGTACATTCTAAGGCGCATGAGGATAATGGTTGAAAAAGAAGGTGAATGACTGAGTATTTAAGAAACTGGAGGAGTTAAATCTTCAAGATGTATATGTATGTAGCGAGGACCGACATTTTTGATATTATTTGGTAGAAGTTATAATAAAATAAATGTATTGCTTAATGTTGTCCAGATACCAATTCTACAGACACTTATGGATAGTTACCAGTCAAAATTAAAAAGCTTCTTCCCAGGCTATTTAAGAAATTACAAGTTAAAAAAAACACAAATCTATACGTACAAACAGGGTAATAATTTTACCACAAAAGCGTCTGTCCAATGTTCATCTGTGACTTATTTTCCATTGTTATTGCTTTAATACCCATGGCAGTCCCATGGCAACAGCAGCGTTTTCAGTTACAATTTATTAAGCACCCTTTGAAATG
Organism: Leptasterias polaris; assembly: GCA_037783415.1. Taxonomy (NCBI): domain Eukaryota; kingdom Metazoa; phylum Echinodermata; class Asteroidea; order Forcipulatida; family Asteriidae; genus Leptasterias; species Leptasterias polaris. The sequence goes on along the minus strand of JAZGTN010000014.1, from coordinate 1,817,603 downwards.
TGAAAATCTAAAAATGTAGTTTCAACTACTTCTGGTCAGAAATAATTTCTGTGCCTCTATGCGATTTTATTTTTCAGAACTTTTTTGAGGTTCTGGAGTTGTCATTTTCCTTAAAAAAATATCACTGTTATAATGAAGTGACAATAGAATGACAACAAAGGATCTCGTAATGAGCACCATGGTTTGCTGTTGTCTTTGGAAACATTATGAGCATGCATTCACTGTGAATCGCAAAACCTCCGCCATGAGCCACTTCTGATAATCTCCTATGGTATGCGGAATCTTGGAACACTCGGACTTGACCTCCCATTGAGCCAAATACAATGATAAACAATGGTTGGCATCCTGTCCATTCTTGTAAGCCACTTTTAAATAACAAAAGGACAAAGTTCTGGAATCAGGAGTTACACATGCATGTAACCCCCGAAAACAGAGATTTCAAGCATGAATTCCAGTTCCATCTATCCCTCTTTGTGCTGTGGAAACGGAACATAGCATGGTAGGTGCATGCTTGTGATTGCTACAAAATAGAATGACCGGGTAAAAACACACGTCATCCATCCAGCTGACAGCAAAAATAGAGTGCGATCCAAAGTTGTTGCTGGCCTTGAAAAAGTTCTCCTTAAGCCAGTTTTGACAAATTTGTGAAGTGTACACGTCTTACATGTATGTATCCGATGTGAAGTTGTTAACTGATTTTGACATGCCCAATTCTTTGTGAAAATTGACATAATATACATGTATGCAGAGGGTTTATACAGAATCAAATCTTACCCCAGACCCATGCAGTAAAATACTTTGATTTGGCGACTTCAATGGAGACGATTAGAAACCCGAATCTGTACAAGAAAGAACTATTTAAGACTTCATCAGCTGCGGAAATAAAACAAACAGAAAATGTATTTAAATTTAGATGATGCCATTTTATCCAACTTAAAGAGTTACAGTTATCGCAACCCTGTTCCAAATGAGGCGTAATTGCACTGTAAGCCACGCCCACCTTACAAAAAATGGTTCCACTGATTTCCAGAAGCCCATCTGGAGTTGCAGTGAGCTAGTTTCATGGCTCCACTGATTTCCAGAAGCCCATCTGGAGTTGCAGTGAGCTAGTTTCATGGCTCCACTGATTTCCAGAAGCCCATCTAGAGTTGCAGTGAGCTAGTTTCATGGCTCCACTGATTTCCAGAAGCCCATCTAGAGTTGCAGTGAGCTAGTTTCATGGCTCCACTGATTTCCAGAAGCCCATCTAGAGTTGCAGTGAGCTAGTTTCATGGCTCCACTGATTTCCAGAAGCCCATCTAGAGTTGCAGTGAGCTAGTTTCATGGCTCCACTGATTTCCAGAAGCCCATCTGGAGTTGCAGTGAGCTAGTTTCATGGCTCCACTGATTTCCAGAAGCCCATCTGGAGTTGCAGTGAGCTAGTTTCATGGCTCCACTGATTTCCAGAAGCCCATCTGGAGTTGCAGTGAGCTAGTTTCATGGCTCCACTGATTTCCAGAAGCCCATCTGGAGTTGCAGTGAGCTAGTTTCATGGCTCCACTGATTTCCAGAAGCCCATCTAGAGTTGCAGTGAGCTAGTTTCATGGCTCCACTGATTTCCAGAAGCCCATCTAGAGTTGCAGTGAGCTAGTTTCATGGTTCCACTGATTTCCAGAAGCCCATCTAGAGTTGCAGTGAGCTAGTTTCATGGCTCCACTGATTTCCAGAAGCCCATCTGGAGTTGCAGTGAGCTAGTTTCATGGCTCCACTGATTTCCAGAAGCCCATCTAGAGTTGCAGTGAGCTAGTTTCATGGCTCCACTGATTTCCAGAAGCCCATCTAGAGTTGCAGTGAGCTAGTTTCATGGTTCCACTGATTTCCAGAAGCCCATCTAGAGTTGCAGTGAGCTAGTTTCATGGCTCCACTGATTTCCAGAAGCCCATCTAGAGTTGCAGTGAGCTAGTTTCATGGTTCCACTGATTTCCAGAAGCCCATCTAGAGTTGCAGTGAGCTAGTTTCATGGTTCCACTGATTTCCAGAAGCCCATCTAGAGTTGCAGTGAGCTAGTTTCATGGTTCCACTGATTTCCAGAAGCCCATCTAGAGTTGCAGTGAGCTAGTTTCATGGTTCCACTGATTTCCAGAAGCCCATCTAGAGTTGCAGTGAGCTAGTTTCATGGTTCCACTGATTTCCAGAAGCCCATCTAGAGTTGCAGTGAGCTAGTTTCATGGTTCCACTGATTTCCAGAAGCCCATCTAGAGTTGCAGTGAGCTAGTTTCATGGTTCCACTGATTTCCAGAAGCCCATCTAGAGTTGCAGTGAGCTAGTTTCATGGTTCCACTGATTTCCAGAAGCCCATCTAGAGTTGCAGTGAGCTAGTTTCATGGTTCCACTGATTTCCAGAAGCCCATCTAGAGTTGCAGTGAGCTAGTTTCATGGTTCCACTGATTTCCAGAAGCCCATCTGGAGTTGCAGTGAGCTAGTTTCATGGTTCCACTGATTTCCAGAAGCCCATCTAGAGTTGCAGTGAGCTAGTTTCATGGTTCCACTGATTTCCAGAAGCCCATCTAGAGTTGCAGTGAGCTAGTTTCATGGTTCCACTGATTTCCAGAAGCCCATCTAGAGTTGCAGTGAGCTAGTTTCATGGTTCCACTGATTTCCAGAAGCCCATCTAGAGTTGCAGTGAGCTAGTTTCATGGTTCCACTGATTTCCAGAAGCCCATCTAGAGTTGCAGTGAGCTAGTTTCATGGTTCCACTGATTTCCAGAAGCCCATCTGGAGTTGCAGTGAGCTAGTTTCATGGTTCCACTGATTTCCAGAAGCCCATCTAGAGTTGCAGTGAGCTAGTTTCATGGTTCCACTGATTTCCAGAAGCCCATCTAGAGTTGCAGTGAGCTAGTTTCATGGTTCCACTGATTTCCAGAAGCCCATCTAGAGTTGCAGTGAGCTAGTTTCATGGTTCCACTGATTTCCAGAAGCCCATCTAGAGTTGCAGTGAGCTAGTTTCATGGTTCCACTGATTTCCAGAAGCCCATCTAGAGTTGCAGTGAGCTAGTTTCATGGTTCCACTGATTTCCAGAAGCCCATCTAGAGTTGCAGTGAGCTAGTTTCATGGTTCCACTGATTTCCAGAAGCCCATCTAGAGTTGCAGTGAGCTAGTTTCATGGTTCCACTGATTTCCAGAAGCCCATCTAGAGTTGCAGTGAGCTAGTTTCATGGTTCCACTGATTTCCAGAAGCCCATCTGGAGTTGCAGTGAGCTAGTTTCATGGCTCCACTGATTTCCAGAAGCCCATCTGGAGTTGCAGTGAGCTAGTTTCATGGTTCCACTGATTTCCAGAAGCCCATCTGGAGTTGCAGTGAGCTAGTTGATTTCCAGAAGCCCATCTGGAGTTGCAGTGAGCTAGTTTCATGGCTCCACTGATTTCCAGAAGCCCATCTGGAGTTGCAGTGAGCTAGTTTCATGGCTCCACTGATTTCCAGAAGCCCATCTGGAGTTGCAGTGAGCTAGTTTCATGGTTCCACTGATTTCCAGAAGCCCATCTGGAGTTGCAGTGAGCTAGTTGATTTCCAGAAGCCCATCTAGAGTTGCAGTGAGCTAGTTTCATGGCTCCACTGATTTCCAGAAGCCCATCTGGAGTTGCAGTGAGCTAGTTTCATGGTTCCACTGATTTCCAGAAGCCCATCTGGAGTTGCAGTGAGCTAGTTGATTTCCAGAAGCCCATCTGGAGTTGCAGTGAGCTAGTTTCATGGTTCCACTGATTTCCAGAAGCCCATCTAGAGTTGCAGTGAGCTAGTTTCATGGTTCCACTGATTTCCAGAAGCCCATCTAGAGTTGCAGTGAGCTAGTTTCATGGTTCCACTGATTTCCAGAAGCCCATCTGGAGTTGCAGTGAGCTAGTTTCATGGCTCCACTGATTTCCAGAAGCCCATCTGGAGTTGCAGTGAGCTAGTTTCATGGTTCCACTGATTTCCAGAAGCCCATCTGGAGTTGCAGTGAGCTAGTTGATTTCCAGAAGCCCATCTGGAGTTGCAGTGAGCTAGTTTCATGGCTCCACTGATTTCCAGAAGCCCATCTGGAGTTGCAGTGAGCTAGTTTCATGGCTCCACTGATTTCCAGAAGCCCATCTGGAGTTGCAGTGAGCTAGTTTCATGGTTCCACTGATTTCCAGAAGCCCATCTGGAGTTGCAGTGAGCTAGTTGATTTCCAGAAGCCCATCTAGAGTTGCAGTGAGCTAGTTTCATGGCTCCACTGATTTCCAGAAGCCCATCTGGAGTTGCAGTGAGCTAGTTTCATGGTTCCACTGATTTCCAGAAGCCCATCTGGAGTTGCAGTGAGCTAGTTGATTTCCAGAAGCCCATCTGGAGTTGCAGTGAGCTAGTTGATTTCCAGAAGCCCATCTGGAGTTGCAGTGAGCTAGTTGATTTCCAGAAGCCCATCTGGAGTTGCAGTGAGCTAGTTTTCATAAGAACTACTTTTGAATTATGAAATAGATTTTTGGGGGCAGTAAAATTACACACATATATGTATGTAAATTTTTGAGCCAGAAGTAACACAAACCTTTGGCGTGCAGCAGATACGCACTCGTGCATCGCAATGACTTACATGTATACATGTATGTACCTAAAGGACTACTACTACACTACCACTACTACTGTGTACTAATAATAACAATAGTGGCTTCTTATATAGCGCTCATATCCGTCACTCAGTGACACTCAAGGCGCTTCAACAGTCAGTATTTTTTCCTGCAAGGTGGGTGGAGCTCTGTTTTGAAGTATGAGACCTATTCCTTTGCATAGCACCATGTAATGGTTTACAAGGTGCTGTGGCGCAATATGCAGCCAATCAAACCAGGAACACCAGGGCGAACCCCTACTCGTTTCGATAATTGCACTGGGCTCTTTTAAGTGCATTACATACGGGACCAACGGCTTTACGTCCCATCTAGCGAATGCAGCAATAATGGTTAAGTTTTTTGCTTAAGTACACAGGTGTCACGACCGGGACTCGAACCCACACTCTGCTGAACAGAAACACCAGAGCTTGAGTCTGGGGAGTCTTATCCACTCGACCATGACACACCACTAACTTCATACCTGCCAACATTGAAACCTCAAAAATAGGAACACCAGTTTGATTATTCCACAGATAGCAACACAAAAAGTCTGGCGAGACAAGCTTATTATATGTAGACATACAAATGATTTTAAAACAATGTAAAAAAAACCAATGTATCCCGTAAGAGAATCTCAACTGTCTCAAGTAAATGGCGCCCTCTTTTGCCAGAATGTTTTGATCTCGTTCATTGCTGTCTCTCGTCCGAAATGGGAATGTTCTGATTTTTTGCGGCCTGTAACCTCAATATAGACCTTATGCATTGACGTCACCAAGCCGCCATCTTAGAGGTAAACTGATGATGAAACAATGGAAACGCTCTGATTTGTACGCGCGGCGCACAAGACTGGCCAATGAGCATCTTCCTTTTGACCTCTAGGTGAGGGCGCCCTACTCAAATGACGTCATATGCATAAGGTCTATTCTGGACAATTCCAATTAAATCTGAACAGTTGGCAGGTATGTAACTTGACATAGACATGAGGGACTCAGACTCGGACAACAGACTCGACTATAGCGCTGGTACAAACCGTCATAACTTACACACATTGGCCATGATGGGGAATTTGGGTACAACTTTTAAAAGCACGATGACACAGAATACAGTGAAGAGAAGCTTTGTAGTAACAGCCCACTGAAAAAAAGCAAAAGATATGACAAAAACATTCGTTAGATCCGGCAAGCTGAAATAGAATACTATACAAATATAATAATAATAGTAATAGTTACTCGGTGACGTTCATGGCGCTCCAACATTACCCCCGGTCACTGGGCCATTGATTTCATACCATCTCAGCAGCCTGTGCTACCAAATATATAGCACACCAAGCTAAATCAATCACAAGAACCATATTTGCCCTCACCGGTACCCATTTACTCCTGGGTGAAGAGAAGCAATTATAGTTAAGTGTCGTGTTCAAGGATACAAGTGTCATGATCGGGATTCCAAACCCACACCCTGATGAGTTAACCACCAGAACATGGATCCGATGCACTAACCGCTCGGCGAAGACATGCCATAGATGCATACGAGTGCATTGTTGAAATCTGGGCTATTCCATTTCATGAGATGGTGGGTAAAACGGAAAAGCCAGATTTCACCTAGTAATTACATTCTTAGAAAAAAAACCCACCAAAACACAACAATGCAAGAAAAAACTGCATTCAATGTTTATTTCAGATAACTTTCATTGTACACAAACTATTATCATTTGAACTTTTTTACAATAAACACAACATGGGCAAGTAAACTCATCCACCCAACACTCTCCTTGCTATACATCTTGGACTGATTAACCCTCCAAATGTCTGACAATTCAATATCTTCTATTGTTTTTGATCGATAGATAAACTATGCCAGCCTGCAATATATCATTTAGTGAATGCATCTACACAGTACACAGTCAACCTGCCTGACCTACTGTATAACATACAATGTATGATAAACCTTGCCAACCTGCAACAGATACAACGGGGATGCATATTGTACAAAATACAAGGTCAACCCTTTCACTGTCTGACCATTCAATATCATCCACTGTGGTTTAACCAACAGTATAGATAGTTCCCAGTAGACGCCATCTTTACGGGCAAATCGCATTTTGGCTTGCAGGCGCGTCAAGCACTCAAATTATTAAAGGAGCTCTATACTTCTGGTAAGATACAAAACAAAAAAGCTCACAGATTCACACTAAACTTACATGGTTTAAAGATATTGATAGTCGAAAGCTTCCCTTAAAATATTAGTGGCTGAGGTGCTGTAGTTTTTGAGAAATTAGTAAAACAATATCACGAAAAGACTTTTCGTCTCACTGAGACGAGAAGTCTTTTTTGAGGACAATTCGTTGAATGCTGCCCTCACACACTCGATAATAGTTGTACATTTTCAGTTGGAAATATTCGCAAATGGTTCATGTTTATGTTACCTCGTACCCAGTAAAATAGGAGAATATCTATTTTGTGTTTGTCGTGTATAGTGGTGAGCACAGTTTCCGCGCGTGCGAGGTTGTTTGGAGTTGCTGTGTACACACTCGCGTTGTCGATAAAAAATATCTTTGCAATCTTCATAAGTTATACCACGGCTTTTATCGATGTTAGAGTCTGAAAGGTCAATTTACTAGATCTAAACTGGATTCAACGGTTGCCAATAAACCCAGGAAGAAAATTGGGGGGCCAAAGTTGACAGAATAGGCCCTAAAACGATCAAAGAGTGCGTCGGTCAAACGCCATGTCAGGTATAGAAAACTCCAAAAGTTGTTACTTCCAAGTTCCATCCAGCATGAAATTGAAAGGGTCCTGTGTCGTCGGTGCTTGGACCATCTTGGACGTAGGACTAGGATTAGGAAGATACCTGGAGAAGTAAAGCCATGGGACTGAGTCTTTCGAACGCTGACCTGGCGAGATTGCTGCTAGATATGCACACACAAGTGAGTTTTCTTAAATCTTGATTATTTTAATACCAATGTGACCACTCTGTTCTGTAGGAGGCATTTTGGTTTGCCAGAAATCGTGGGCCTATTTTGATAGTGTCAAAGTGTGCCATTTGATTGAATGAAAAGGCTCTCTAAGTATTCATACTTTTTAACAGTAAAACAATCACATAATCATAATGCTGCCATGTATTTTTATTTATTTTTATTGATATATATTCTTCATTAGGTCTACTTCTTGATTAAATTTAACACAAACAAAAATATTTTTAACTTTTATAGATCTGCTGTCCAATCATCAGTGCCACTGCTACCCCCCTTTTGAGCCACCGGTTACGTCAACACCATCGTGGAGTTGGACCAGAAAATGTTGAAGGGGGACATTTCAGAATCTTCCAATGTGTAAGTTTATGGTACCAATTAAAATCTTTTAAAAAGGCGAGTTGTTGGCCAACAGCCAAGCACCTATAATTTATTGATTTAAAAAAATGTTTTATGAGAACATACAATGATACATGTAGGTACAGATGTAACCATTACCAGCTGTCCATCAATTACAGTATATCTGTAGTCCCGCCGTATGTAGATCCAGATGACTTTGCAGTTTGTTTGAAAGGATGCAATTTCAAATTCTTGTTTGTGTTTATTAACTTAACATGAAGTTAACGTGTATTCAACAAGAAGTACCATGTATGATGTGTACGTGTTAATTTTAAACATGTTGTACAGATTCATTACTTCAACTATTTTTATTTATTTTGTGCATCTTCTGTAGTTCTGTTATTTCTGGAGTTGCACCATTTGAATCACCAACAGAAAAGTGGTAGGTGCACACATTTTTATTTCTGTTAATTTCAGCTCTATTAGTATTAAATGTAAACTAGTTAACTGGTAAGTTGAACTCGTTTCTCGTTTCATGAATTTGGCCAATATTCATGTCAGAACATACAACGCAATTGAAAAAAGAGATGTATACTATGCCAAGCCAATGAGGAGGAGGCAGAGATAGCAATTATGTGAAAAGGGCACCACGGCATTTTTGTCTGAATTAGGGGGCATCATGGCAACAACAAAATTTAACGAGACAGGTGAAAAAACTAAGGCCCCAAAAACGTTGTACACAAAAACAATGCGTCTTAATAGGGGGGCGACTTTGTAGTGGGCAACTTTGGAGTGGGCGAGTTGACAGTAACGACACTGTAGCCAATACGTTTGTTGTAAACACAATCCTTTGGCTGCTTTTTATTCGTTTTGTCTTGGTGTGATCATGCTGAATTTTGTCATTACAACAAGAGCCAAAAACCTTTTTTTTTAGTCCAGAGATAGTAAAACATTTCCTTTATCAGAAATGCATGAAATACAAGTGCGCCCAAGAAGTTTAGCAAACATTCATCATTGCTTTTATGTACACCATGTATGATGATCATACGCAAAGTGATTTAGCCTCTTTTTTTTCTCTTATTATTTTAGGTATGATAGTATTGTGCAATACAAGTCTTTTATTCGAATTGCACTTTGTTTTATTGCCTTTATAGTACATTTTGGTCTTGACTTGTCCCAACTGGGTCGCTGTACTCAAAAAAAATTTAAATTCTGATATCTGTGCAGATGCAAAAATTCAGTCTTTAACTTGACCATTTACGTTCAGGTTAAGACATTTCTGTGCACAGTAACCCTGGTTATTTCAATAACCTTATATTATTTTGAGTCCATTTTTGGTAATTATGTTACCTAACCTGGTACTTTTTTTTTACCTCAAATTTCAGGCCTCTCTGTGACTGACCTACCGTTGTATCACGTTAAAGTTTTGGAGGATTCTGTCCGGAGGTACTTGCAGCAGGAGAACTTGACCAGTGTCTGGTGTCTTCCTGATATTGTAACCCGGCCAGATTTCTGTGGGTTGGTGCAATGGTGTCCCGTTCAAGAATGCTGCAACCAGAGATATCTGTCACTTCGCTAAACGTGGATGGATTTTGCATTCTTGTGTAAATACCACGAACGTTTTTGGCTGTTTTACCAGCATTTTTAGACACTGTATTCAGCTGAAACTTTCACATGTGATTTTATAGAATCTTTCTGTATAATTTTGCCTATAAATAAGCCTTTACATAGAAAAAAAACAAAACAATCTAAGACCCTACCTTTTTCGGTCATTTATTATTTATGTTGTAACAAAGTACTGCTAGGTAATTGCCTAATTGTTTGTTTATTAGGTGTTATAGAGGATTGGTACAGCCAATAAAAAGTTGCAGACAATATTGATGTTTTGTGTGATCAACTGTATACTTGAAAAAACAAATCTGTGAACATTTTTGCTCAATCCGTTGTGTGAGTCAGGAGAAAATAGTGAACAAGTATGCTCAGTTGTCAGCACGTAAATACATTGTCGTTATTTTGGGTTCTAACAACCGAAATCAGTAATATAGTGCATTTGTTTTAAGAGTTTCAGATAGTTTTCTTGATTATGAATTCATATTTCACAGAAAAAAAAGGTTCCAGTGTGAACTTCATAAAGTTTTCAATTCTGTATAATGACTGTAAGATAAAGAAAAATCAATGTTCATTGTGGATTTAAGATAAAGAAAAAGCCATGTTCATTGCTTTCTGTGGCTTCCGTTTAGTATCAATAGTAAACTTATTTTAAGCAATACTCACGACCAAGTGTGCCAAATGCTGTATTGCAAATGGATCCACTCCAGAGATAAGAGGGAACATACAACAAATATTTCAACATTGATGCTTTATACCAGTCTACTAATTGCCTGGGCGTCCTTTAGTTGCTTTTAATTATACTTAGCATTAATATTTAAATGTTTAATATAATTAATTTGTACTAGTGTACATGTAAATGTGGGTATGTGTGTGAGAAATTCATGCAGCTGAAAGAAGAAACTTAAAATAAATGAATGTTTCCATAAAACAAGAAAACAAATGTGAAAGTGTTGTCATTATGGTGGTAAACATTTATTAAAATTGGTTAACTGATCATAGGTTCCCTAGAGAGAAGGGTAAAACAATATTATCTACTTATATCGGAGGAATGGAATTATGCTTAAAAATATTTGTTTATTTTGTTGTATTATATTTGTTTATAGTGGGCTTGCGGGATTAGGCCTCTTTCTTTAGACGAATGCACCAACTTGCATTTGGAGAGCCAAACGTGAGGAAGCCACAGTGAACAGTTTGTAAGACCAAAAATGCAATCATTGTTGGTTTTTCCTTCTCAGTAATCTAGAGGACAAGTGTAAAAGTTTTTCAAACAAAACAAACGAAACCTTGATGAAATTTTATTATAATAGCAATGACTCGTGTATATATACTGCATCGTGAGTGTTCTCACAAGATAGTCGGGCACCTCAATGTTTACCCAAAACAGCATTCAGTTCTGTGTAGTAAGTAAGGAGCCATACGTTTCCTTACGCAGCAGCTGATTGGTTACATAGCAACATAGCACACTCAGTTTGGTTCACGGTTTTACCAATCAAGTAAGGGCTCTCATTTACAAACGAAATATGGCGGCCATTTCGATTCTGAACGGTATAAACGCTGACGAAGACGAATTCTTAAAGTATTCTTGACTGTTTCGAGAATCCTTAGAAATAAAGAATACAGTGAAAGACTAGATCAATAGTGTAGCTAACATTCTATGAGTAAAATTCTTCTGCCCAATTCCGTTAACTATCATAAGCAAATGACTTTTCCGGAGACACTTATTTCTGCACACGGATGCTTTGTTTTTGGTCTTATATTTCTTTATTTTGAACACAGAAAATTATGTCATAGTTTTTGTAGGTATAATGAAACATTGTTGCTTCGTTATGTGATGTTTTTGTTTTGTTACAATAATACATTTTCCCTAAATGAATTTTTGAAAACGTGTCCTCCAAGCTCATTGTTTATGGAAAACCGTGGCGGTCATGCAAATAAAAGGAAGTACTTTTCTGACCCCTACATACACTGACTGTTACAGAAGTGATTTGAAAACCGAACAAAAGTAATTACTCCAGCCCACAAAACCACCCTCCAGCATATAAGTGTATAATACTGTACAACTATTGAAAGATTTGTTTGAATGCATTAGGCTTATTACGTGAAGCGCCAAGGATGTGTAATTATAAATCACGGAGTAAACACCAGTAATCTTTACACACAGCTAGCTATGCCGGTGTGTAGTTCATAGCAATAGTCAAACATCCGAACCCAGCTTCGTTGCAAGTACATAGTACATATCATGTACAAACATTACACGATGACCAGACCCGTATGTACAGTTCAAAAACCGCAAACATTTATAAAGCTATTATTAGCACACAGCGCGCGACACGGTGGTCGCTGGGCGATGGCAAGTGACCTTTCATGACCGCGAACCCGATCTTTATTTTTAGACAAGCGCAGTCAACTTTCGAATTCATACACAAGTAAGAATCGCCGGTTCACGAATCACGAGTCTCTCGCTGCAAGAGGGCGCCATGCCAATAATTGTAATCTGCAACGGATTTACACAACTTTCCTGAAAAACTTCCGTGTAATTTTCACTTTTTTCTGAAAAACCTGACGACTTATGAGGCTGAAACTTCTACAGGTAAATTGTATTATATACATCTTTATTCACAGTGAGTAGGGATTCATTCCATGGCCTAAAACTAGAAGTATAGAGCTCCTTTAACGCAGCCGCGTCATTCACTAACCAATCATGCAATGAGTTTGGTGAAATGTGCGCGTGCTGCACGCCGTTCTCACGCGTAACGCATGACTGTGTGTTCCAAATTGCCCGTAAAGATGGCCGACTTACGTCATACTGCAACCTATCTATACATAGGATGTCAATTACAAGTCTTTCCATTCTGCTTTTGCATCTTACCTTTGAGGACGGCTCTTTATAAATGATCTTCTCCTCTCCGTTTTCATCTTTAACTTTCCTTGAAAAATTCTTGCCCTCAATAAAATCAATGTAGCCGCTGAAGAAACAGACTGGGCCGACCAGCAGGCCCTGGGGGCAGAAGATGTAGCTCCAAAACTCCAGGAATCTGGGATATCTCCTGAAGGAGAGAGGAAACAGTCCAGGTAATCAAAGGTTATTTGAAGTCTCAGGGGAGCCAGCTAGGGAGAGCTGCCAATTGGAGACTTTTGTGACGATAGAGGGCACCCCACTTGCTGTTTTGTTTTCTATTTCTTTCTTCTTTTCTCATCGCTGAGAACAATGGCACAGGACCAGTGAGTGGGACGCCCTCTACTGTCTCAAAAGTCTCCCATTCAGCTCATATTTCACTGCTACACTAAGAAAGTGTGTTTGGATGTTGTAAGTGTTCGCAGCATTTTCATGAAAGACTTAATAGTATCTATAAGAGTCCATGTTTATGTCTCACTCTCTACCGATGGTATATTATTTAGAAGTGCTAGGTGTAACCGGTTTGCAATGATGGGTCTAACTATTTTTGTACTGATAATTCTCAATAACTTTGTTCCAAATGAAATGTTGCTATCAACTTCAACACACCATCGTTTTAAGTATAAATCATAACAAGTAAAAACCCACAAGGGAAACTGACTGGGTAAATTCTTAGATAATTTGGGGTTGAACAAAGACAAATTTACCGGAGCGGGATTTAAACCTGCGACCTCCAGATTAATGTGCCGGTGCTCTACCAACTGAGCTATCTGCCTCAACCCTCCTACTGCCAACACAATTTGTTATTGAGTTGACTGACCATTCAAAACCATTTGGTCAAATGGTTTTGAGTGGTGAGCTAACTGTGTATAGAGTAGACCCCCTGAATGGTTTCAAATGGTATGTCAGCTTATCTATAGCCCAGTATGGATACTTTCAAGTGGTGGAATGGTTTGCCCTTGGAGTGGTGATTTTGAGTGCATTGTTTTGAATGGCAGGTCAGCTGAACTCAATTAGGGTTACAATATTTTTGTTAAAACACAGTGCCAGTATTTTCCCCTGAACTGATAAACACAAGGCTGGGTGCATTACACTTGGGGTAAACATATACCAGACTTCTGGGCATGTTCCATTTTTACAGAGGTTAAAATTGTTATGTTATTGTATGTTTTTAATTGTTTTGATATTATTCATAAGTATTATATAACTCATTACATAATATTATAAAGAAAATAATTGTAGGATACATTTTCTAAAGACTTGGTAAAGGTAATTACTGTGCAGTACATTCACCATTCAAAACCATTTAGCCTTGGGGGCATACCACAGTGCAGTGTATCCACCACTCAAAACCATTTGAATGGTTGTGAATGGTGACACAGCTTATCATCAATACAGGTCAAATGGTACTGCCATGTGTGTACAAAAACAATTGGGTTGTAAGCGTTAGTGAATTTTGAATGGTTTTGAATGGTGTATCAGTAGGAGGGTTAATGTTGGTAGTCTCCCTATTTTGCCAATATCTTTGTTCGGGGGTGCCACTGCCAGTCAGTTGCCGTTCAACCTGTAAGTGTAACTGCCGAATAGCCAGGGATCACACCCAAGTTTATGATACAACCTGGTTAGTGGCAGCATTGGGATAACAAGTAATAAACCACAAGGGAAACTGGGTAAATTAACTTTGGGTTAAACAGATTTTTTTTTACTAGAGCGGGATGTAAACCTGTGACCTCCGGTTTAACATGCTGACGCTCTACCAACTGAGCTATACATGTACATGTATATAGCCCTACACATGTATGTTGACGGTCTCGCTATTAAATTTACCCAGTCAGTTTCCCTTGTGGTTTATTACTTGATATTTGAAAACAAAATAACGTTTTGGCATTTGTTGTCTTTACTTGGCTAAATCATTGTTTCATTGTAACAGTGATATTCTCAAAAACAAAAGTAATCTGGAAAATCTGAAAATGAATTACAAAGGTGAGCAAGGACAAAAAGTTTGCAGTTCCCAGAAGTGGCAAGCTTGATTTAACTTGGGCTCATGAAAGCAAAAGAAAAGCGTACAACCCAAACTCCCTCCTGGCCCAAGTTTTTGTGGACAAATGCACATATTCCTGTATCTAATTAATTATCAGGTGAACTGATTTGAAAAATGTGTTTTGAGTTAAACATCGACAAATTGACTAGAGCATGAGTTGAACCTCCGACATCTGGTTCAACGTACCAATGCCCAACCAACTCAGCTATCTAGCCCTTAGTTGGCTGTCTTCCATTTTTGTCAAAACCTTTGTTTAGGGGTGCCTGTCAGAAGCCATTAACTGCTGTGTTCAAATCAAAATTACATACAAAATCTAATTAATTCTTATTTTTCTTTTAATTTCCCAAAAACTTCACCCTACCTGACAACCAATTCTTTCTGGAGTTTTGTCAAGCTGGCCTCATCTTTTGTAAAGCCTGAAAAAATAGAAAACAGAAACTTATCAACAAATTGTGAAATATCTTACATGAAAAGCAAACAAAATGTTTGAAATCTTCAGTGTTTTGAGAAAAGTACAAATGAACAAACAATAGGAATTTAACTTTGATTAGGGTTGGGACAATTAACTGGTTAACCATTGAAATTGGTGCATTTATGCCCAGTGCCAAGGCTGGTATAAACCAGTTCACTTCACGATGCAACAGAATCCTCTGTTGCATTTTGCTGCATTCATTACAGGAAAGCTTTATTAAAACTTCGTCAATTCTGTTGTGTATTGACAAATCTTCTCTTAGTTATAGTCCAAATTAAAACAATTCAATGTTGAACTGATTAGGCATTTTCCTTTTTTTCTCATTTCAATTCATCTTATAAATATACTCTGATCCATTAAATCTTTCGAACTACAAAACATGCCCTGCGGTCTTGTGGATTTTGGCTCCAAAAACCGAGCCCTGGACTTGATATTTTATGTATGAATCTGTTCAATAGCGAGCTGCTGCGTTGAAGTTGCACCTCAACCAACTTACCATCGTGTATGCTGAAGGCAAGAGCACTTAGCTTCACTGTAAGAATCATCATCGGGCTGCAAAGATACATAAGACAAATAATCATCACTCAGTTCAACCAAAGTTGGGGCGAAAATTTTGTAAAGGATAAGGCCATTCTCATTTTGAAACAGGCATTTCCAAATCTTAAAGTTTCTGGGAAATTTTTGAAAAGGCGCCAAAGCCAAGACCAGGGCAACAGAGGAAATGTCCTCTTTGTAATCCCAGGCCTGTTTGAGATTTTTATGTCTACATGACAAAAAGAAGGAGACCCAGAGTACGTCAGCATTCTCCCTTAACATTGGTCCGTTGCCCAAATGCCAGTTAAAACACCAGAAGACCAGTCAAAATCACTGGAAGTGGTCCGGCTGGCTAGTTCAGTGTTAACAAGCATCCTCGTTTAATATGAACTACATGTACATGTGATGAGAAAGCTTGGCAACTAGTGAAATAACAAGCTAAATATCCTTGCCTGTTAAGTGTTAGTCACTGAAAAAGTTAAGGGCAACCCTGTACAACCATGTACGTACGTACGTACATGTAATTGTAAGGGGCTGTCAAAAATTATCAACATTTTCAGGTGGGTACAAACTGTACACAGGGCCAAGGGGGGTCTGCACTCTGCAGACTGTGCATGCTTTTAAAAATAAAATAAAATTTTGATTTGGACAATTTGCATGATTTGGATCATGCCAGTAATCGATGGCTATCATCACAGACAGATCGTTGATTTGTAGCTAGTTTCATTTCTTTATATGTAATGGTTTTGTAATTACACTAATTAGTATACATTGTAAATAATGTATCACTAGGTTTACCATTTTGTATTTCAACAAAGTGACCTACACAACAGTATGCGAATTTACCAATGATAAACAAAGCGCTACAGCGCAGGCAGTTCAGGCGCGTGTGTGACATTTGCACTTTCAAGAAATGACCTATAAGGAAGGGTACATGTACATGTAGTATTTTCACGAAGTGACCTACATGTATCGCGATAGGTCTTAATATGCCTTGGCTTGTACACAGCGCTCTGCGGGGGGAAATTACGCATGTACACGTATACATGCATGTGTTTATTAATTAATTACTATTTGTGACCTGCTCTATCGAATGGAACTGCTCGTTCGCTGCAGTGGAATTAAACACCTTTTTCATGATTTTTGAAGGCAGCTGAGACCGTCTGGACGAAAAATAATTGCGTACAAACATGCTCAGGAAAACGTACTTTTTGTGGATTTATTCATCTTTTTAATTAAAGGTACAATGTAGGACCACAACAAGAGAGATCAAGTTTTGCTCAACCTAATACCACCGAAATCGCGGAATCGGGTTTTGGATATTTTTTTCATGATTTCGATTGTCAACAACTTTTGTATGGCGAGTTACACGTAAACGTGATTTCCCAGACATTCCTGATTTCGATAGAGCGGGTCACATTTTGACTACTGTTTCTTGGTAATATCTGAAACCATTCAACTGCAAAGATTGTGTACAATGTACATGTACATGTACATGTATGGTGGCACCAGTACCTTTGCATACAGTAAAAAAAGTAAAGCATGTACTATTACTATGATATTAATCTTGCAGGTTGGCCTGTACACATTGTATCATTCAAGACCCACAGTGGATGATAAGCCTATCGGCTGGTCAGACAGTAGGACTTGTTTATGCTAAGCAGACTTTATGTGCTGAAAATGAAAAATCTTGACAATTGAATTTACATGATAATTTTCTCTCGTTGTGGAAATGACGCTCCCTAAATGATTGCTTTTTTCAGGTAATGATGCCTCATTAGTGAACTTAATCACTGTAGCTCGCAAGCCTGAGGAAACCTTTTAACATTGGTGCTTGAATGCTATCAGAACCAGAAACAGCGGTTTAACCACAATTCTTCCACGTGATACGTGTAAGTGTTCTGGGTTCTCTGACGTGCACTACCAATCCTAGTACATGGGTCTTTCCATAAATGCATGTAATACATGCTACATGTACATACATGTAGCATGTATTACCATGCACTAGCTTTGCTAGATTCAGACATTTATGATGCATAATAAGGGAGAGAAGACTTTTTGAGTCACGGTGTAACAAAGACACCAGTCTCTCGGTTACGCGTGAAACTGTCGGCTTTTACTTCTTCGCCTACGTTTGAAGGT